>MU752141.1:91722-150477 GCA_026770625.1 Nicotiana glauca | reverse complement strand
AAACATAACCCCCTCTCATCCCCATCGTCTCTCTCTGAGTTTAGAGACCAAATGAAGCCCTTCCACTGAAACCCTAGCCGCCCCCTTTCCCCTCGCCTGAAAACTCGGCAGCATGAGCTCCGATGACCGTGAAAATCACACCCTTGAACCACCTTGACTCCCCCTCTCCAAATCCACACTCGTTTTGCTTCGAATCACCCCTGAGCTTTTCGAATATTAGATCGGAAAATTGGTCCAGAACCCTAGTTCGTTAGATTAACACCAAACTGACACCCTGTGACCATTTGACCTCCCTCGTCTCAAATCACACCCCAGCTTCGTTCGAATCCCGCTAGAACTGGACGAATCTTAAATCGATTGAGCGAACCCTTAGAGAACCCAAGCCTGGAATCAAGCCAAGGTAGGAATATTGAGGTCGTCATCGACCTTAGTCGTGTGTTCTCAAGTCGAGAACACTCGATTAAGGCCCATGTCGATTTCAGGTTCAAATCAAAGTTTAGATTAGAACGAATGGGAATTGGGACTAATTTCAAAGGTATTTTCTATTTCGTTAATTTTTCTTTTGTTGTTTTATTGTTGTTTGATTAATTGTTCGTTATTTCTGTCAATTACATCCTCTCCCCTTCTCTTTTTCTTCCCTTTGTTCCGATTTCTGTTGATTGTGTTAAAACCGTGTTCATCTATATTTGTAATTTGTAAGTTTGTCTGATTTTTGGTTTGAATTAAGCTTATGATGAAAAGTCGTTTATAATATGGATATAACTTCTATTTGTATCAATCCTGGATTATTGCACGTTAAATTCAATTCCAATTGTTGTATGCGAAATGTCCTTTGACAATGAAATGGTAAAATTGCTAGGATCAGTAGTTATTGCCCTGTGTTTGTTCATCACAAAGATTGGAAGTTGATTAGTCAGTTGAATGTCCTGAATCTGTCTTGAATATGTCAGTTTTCAGTGGTTATCTGAACCTGTGTGGTAAATCTGTTAACCAGCCTAGGCTTAATCAACTTAGGATTAAACCAAACACATGAGTAGTATGCTGTGATTTTGAAATTATGATTGATTAAGAATTAGCTTTGATTTTGATTTAAATTCAGTTCAATCAGAATTCAGCCTTAGTCATTCAGTTGTTAGGGAATTGGTTATAGCTGATAGGTTTAATGCAAATGGGAAGGGGTATTTTCAGTAGTTCACAGTAGGTTCAAGGGGTATTTTGGGAATAGAAAACTTGCTGAATTGTTAAGTTCAGTGTTCTGTCCACTAAGTTAATATAACATTAAAGCTAATATATTGTTTAATAAAAGTGGGGAACAAGACATAATTGTATTGGTAAGTTTTAAGGGTAAATAATTATACAATAGGCTGCCCATACACACTTTGAATTAGAAACAGAACAAGACGTACTCTAGTGGGGTTTAGGGAATATGATGGGCAATGAATAGTTTTAATAGAGGTTTTAAGAAGCTGGCAGCTCAGTTTTTTTGGGTATAAAGAGGAGGCATTGAGATCATTGAAAGGGGATCTCTTTTTGGACTCTAAGAATTAAGATTTGAAAAATTCAAGAACTAAAAACCACACTGTCTCCTTGAAGCCTCTCTCTTGCTTCATTAGCTTCATCTTCCTGATTCATACACACTAAGATTGATCTTAAGCGACTCTAGTGTATCTTTGAGTTCATTTGGGTGCTGAGTATTTGTTGTTGGGTTTTCAACTGGTGTGGTTCATCTGCTACTATTCCATTGTTGTTGTGGTTGTATTTACTGGTTGGTTGCTGGTGTACTGCTGTCATTGCTGTGTTGTTGCTGTGCCTACTGACCTTCACTCTCTTCTTTATTCCATTTTACTTCCAGGTACATATTTCTGAATCCATTCTAATGTAAATGTGAATCGAAGCTGAAATAAAGACGTTCACCAGCCCTACATACGAGAATACTTCTGCTATTTTAATTTATAAATTATTATAGTTGTTTGTTTAACTTTTATTTGGTGTTACATAGGCAGTGAATTGATATAGTTGTTATTTTAGCTCATATAATAGTGATATAAATTGTATAAACTGGACTGTGGACTGTTATCTCTTTAGATTCGTTGAGTTTTATTTGAAGTTTCAATGGTAATTAGTTCCGTCAGTTAACCTTGAATATTAGTTGGACTAATTTCATATTAGGTTAACAAGTTATTTCACTAGTTCTAGCTGGCGTTCTGTTAGATGTCCAGTTTGAAATCGTTCCATTCATATTTAGCTTAAGGGGGGCATAACCGCATTTGGGATAATCACATTTAGATGAAACCATCAAAGATAGGATCAAATTGCCACTGCTAATCATCATTTCTAATTTATGGACCATTTAGTATAAACAAGTTGGCCAGGATTTCAAATCCATGTGAGTAATAAAATAGGACATCAACCTTGGGTTGACACAATTAATTTGTAGTGACCTAGATTGATTGACTCAAAACAGAAATAATAGGATCACATTGTGTTCGTAATTCACATTCCATTTAGGAGTCCACATTAATAAGGGCCATTAATTTTGTAGAATCAGCAGGTTTAACATATCTGGAGTGCGAATCAATATTGTAAGGCTAAGAACATTAATCCAATAGGCATGAGTCGAGCAAGACGAGTTAACATTGAAGTTTAATAAACTTACGAATAAACGTTAGTAATTAAGGTTAATGCTAGTTTCCCATAGTTGTAAATAATTAATTCAAATGATTTATTCATCTAACAATGTGGGTTTAAGTTAGTTGTAAGATAATTAGTTTTCTCTTGAAAATATTACTTGCCAATTTCGTCTTTTATTTATAGTTTCAATTTTAGTAATATTCTTTTTTCGTTAACAATGGTCTTAAGCTAGTAACTAACAAATGACGACCTTTTTGAAGTATGTAATTAATTAGGACTTTTCTCTTTTATTTTTAGAGACAAGCTTAAATAGAAGAAATGTAGTCACTCTAATATTACCCTTTAAAATAAATGAGGCGAGCCTCGCCAAACAAAAATACAAATTTACGGGGGCCCTCATAAATGCTAAATAAAAATACTTAGAATTCAGGAGGACTGTTTAGTGAATTTCACGGTCTTCCACAAAGATAATAAACGCGTAGTTACTTTAGGTGCGTATTTTAATAATATTACTTTCCTAACTACGGGTGCACATTTATGTGACCCAAATCCAAATCTCAACGGAGTCGAAATGTGTTTACAACTACGGGTGCACTGGTGCGACGTGGTTCGAGACGCATTTTTACGACGTTGCCATTCTTATAAAAAATAAAACTAAAAGTGGTTTACGAATAAAAGGAACATAAGCTAGCATATATTAAAAATCAGATAAAAGCAAATACAACAGTTGAGCGACCGTGCTAGAACCACGGAACTCGGGAATACCTACTACCTTCTCTCGGGTTAACAGAATTCCTTATCCGGATTTTTAATTCGCGGACTGTAGTACAGAGTCAATTTTTTTCTCGATTCTGGATTCAAACCGGTGACTTGGGACACCATAAATCTCCCAAGTGGCGACTATGAATTAAACAAATAAATCCCGTTTTGATTGTCTTTTAATTGAAAAAACTCCCTTTATCACACCCTTCGCGGGTGCGGTAGCGCCAAAAGGATGTGTGACAAGGCAAATGGTGATGTGGAGATATTTAAGGCAAGATTAGTAGCTAAGGGGTACAACCAAAAGGAGGGTTTGGACTACCACGACACGTTCTCACCTGTGGCTAAGATGGTCACTGTGAGGACATTGATCAACATTGCAACATCTACAGGTTGGGTGCTCTTTCAAATGGATGTCAATAACATATTATTACAAGGAGACCTCTATGAAAAGATTTATATGGCATTACCTCATTGTTTCCAAACACAAGGGAAGAACAAAGTATGCATGTTGCTAAAATCATTGTATGGGCTCAAACAAGCATCCCGACAGTGGAATATAAAGTTAGCTGAGGCATTATTTCATGATGGTTTTACATAGAGTGATTTTGATCACTCACTCTTTATCAAGAATACATGGGGAGATATGGTTGTTATACTTGTTTATATAGATGATTTATTAATAACAGAAAGCAGTCTCAAGTTGGTTGAAGCAGCAAAACTATCGTTGCATAGTAAGTTTAAAGTCAATGATTTGGGTGAATTGAGATACTTTCTTGGGGATATTGATGTCTAAGAAAGGGATCATACTCAACCAAAGAAAATATGCCTTAGAATTAATTGTAGAGGTGGGGTTGAGTGGTTCCAAACCAGTTCATACTCATGTTGGCAGGGTTGGTGATCCAGTGTTAGAGGACTTCACTTCTTATCAAAAATTGATTGGTAAGTTATTTTACTTAACCATTAGTAGACCGGACATAAGCTTTGCAGTCCAAAGTTTAAGTCAGTTTATGCAAAGTCCCAAACAATCACATATTGATGTAGTATTGAGGATAGTGAGATATCTCAAAGGGGCACCCTGGTTGGGAATTCTCTTACCAGTAGCTTTTGACACTCTCAGTGTTTATTGTGGCTCTGACTGGGCCGTGCGTCCACACACTCATAGATCTTTCACTGGTTATGTAGTGAAACTTGAAAACTTCCTGATTTCTTGGAAATCCAAAAAGCAACATACAGTTAGTCGCACCTCTTCTGAAGCACAATATAGAAGTATGGCTGCTGTTGTTGTTGAAACCACTTGTCTTGTTGGATTGTTGATAGCGTTTGGCATTTCTGTTCTTATGCCTACGCACTTATTTTGTGATAATAAGGCTGCAATTAAGATAGCACAACAATCCCATATTCCATGAACGAATGAAGCATGCCGAGAGTGATTGCCATTTTTCGAGAGAGAAGATAAAGTATGATCTCATTAAACCTCGTTACATCTCTTCATCCCTACAACTTGCAAATTTATTCACTAAAAGGCTTGTCACTGCACAACATCAGTCCCTCATGTCCAAGCTTGGAGTGTTGGATGTTTTTCACCCTCCGGCTTGAGGGGGAGTATTGGAGACTAGTGAGTGAGTTAGGGTAATTTGGTCATTTATCACTTACATTAAAAGAGTCAGTTATGTACTCTATTAGTAGACAGAGATTTTGCATTTGTAACTATAAACAGAGATTGAGAAATACAATTTGAGTTCCTCTGTTCTCCTCTTCACTCCTTTTCAATTCACATCTCAATTCTTATCAATGGATGAAATCACAAATTCCATCGGCCTCATTAAAAACCTTACCAAGAAAACCCAATTGGGACAAAACCTTGGTTAAAGGAAAAATAGTACAACGCGTATTATACTCCCCCTAATGAAATCTTTATTTGATATCTCGGAGACGACGCATTCTAATCTTATATCTCAGCTTCTCAAATGTTGATATTGGCAATGCCTTAGTGAATAAATCTGCTAGATTGTCACATGAACGGATTTGTTGAACATCTATCTCACCATTTTTGCTGAATATTGTGTGTGAAAAAGAACTTTGGTGAAATGTGCTTTGTTCTGTCTCCTTTGATATATACTCCTTTAAGTTGAGCCAGGCAAACATCATTTTCTTCATACAAAATTGTTGGAATCTTCGTTTTTAAAGAAAGACCATACAATTGTTGAATGTGTTGAGTCACTGATCTCAACCATACACAATCTCGACTAGCCTCATGAATAGATATTATCTCTGCATGATTAGAACATGTAGCAGCTAAGTTTGTTTTGTTGAACGCCATGAAATAATGTACCTCCACAAGTAAATAGATAGTTTGTTTGAGATCGGACTATATGTAGATCGGACAAATAACCTGCATATGCATAACCAATCATTTGTGAATCAGATTCATAAGAATAAAATAATCCCATATCAATAGTCCCTCAGAGGTATATAATAATATACTTAATAACATTCCAGTGTCTTGTTGTTGGAAAGGAACTAAATCTTGCTAATAAACTTACTGCAAAAGTTATATCTGGTCGAGTATTATTTAAGAGATACTCGAGTCCTCAAAATACCGAGATAAGTGCAGATACCGAAAACGACCAGTCGGGTTGTCACAAGATTCCACTTAAAATTGAATCATTTTTGTGTTTTAGCAAATGATATGCTCTAGTATTGTATTCAGGCAATTTTTCAAGTTAGTCAGATGATGTTCAAGTTATTTATCTAACTTATTTTTATCAAAAATTCTATCTCCATCTTATTATCAGAAGCATTTGCTACTTATTTGTCACTTTGTGAAATGACCAAAGTAGATATATGGTTTCCCCAAATCTCATATTTAACTTAATAAATCCGGGACAATTAGGGTCAGACGGGTTCAATTATGTAATTTAGAATTCCATGTGGACGAAGTACAAGTGTCAAATCACCTTACACTTTTATCAGTTTCTGAAATAGTTCAAGACCAAAAAATAAAGTTGAAGATATTTACGATTTAATAGGTGAAAGGAGGAAAAATTTAAATTAAATCTAACAGGTTAGGCGTATTTTTGACCTTTCCATAAAATTTATACGAGCTAATGTCATAAACCAAACACGATAAAATTTTATATTGGGTTCAAAATTCTTGTCCCCGCAACCTTATGAACCCTAAGTTATTGATGTTCGACTCTATTATTTCATGAAGTGTTATCTACCTATGTAAAGTTATTTACATATAAAAAAATAAAATAAAATATAAAAAATATTATAAATCCAATGTATGTGGATGTCCCTTCTGTCACGACCCAAAATCCACTAAGGGTCGTGGTGGCGCCGGATATCGATGTCAGGCAAGCCAACGAGAATACTTAATTAAATCCTCGTTATAACAATTTTTGGAAATATTTCTTTTATACAATTTAAACAAGACTCAGTCTATTCCTCCGAATTAAATAATGAAATATTTAAACAACTTTTAAGATTCCCGAATAAATCCAATTACATCCCCAGAACCCGGTGTCACAAGTGCATGAGCAACTATCGATAAGGAAAATAAAATACAACCTCTGTCCGAAATACAGTGGACAGGGAACAAATAATAAAAATGCTGAAGGGAACTATACTAGCTGCGGGTCGTCTCGAATAATGTAGTTCACCTAGTCCCAGAGTCATCCATGCTGCTATGCCCAGGAAGCTGCTAGAGGTAAATGTGCCTGTGCAACAAAAATACACAGAAGTGTAGTATGAGTACGTAATCAACGTTTACTCAATGAGTATCCCGCCTAATCTCGAAGGGGTAGAGACGAGATGGCCAACTCCGACACTCACTAGAGGTCAATTAACAATATTCTAGAAATGCGAGGAAAATCATGGATTTATAAAGTAGTTCAAATTCGCGAAGCCAGAAAACAGGCAAACACCTTCAACAATTAAGCAAGGGCTTCCAAGGTTTATTCTTTATTATCTCATCAATTTATATCAAGCCACGAAGGGCCAAATCCACATTTACAATTCTCAAGCGACAAATAACATGCGCAAATCATACCGAGGCGACGACCCGATCCAACAGAAGTGTAAAATGTGCACTTCCGAGGGTCGAACGACACGAACCATAGATGCATCTATGACCCCGCTCGCGAATCATTCATGCGACGCACTCAACATACAATAAACAATCACCCTACTCGCGAATCATCCATGTGATGCAGGTACACATAAGATACACAATCACCCTGCTCGTGAATCATCCATGTGACGCAGGTACACATAAGATACATGCTCAAATAGCCAATTAGAATTTTATCGGGGAATAATTATCCCAAAAAACCAATTCTCTGTTTAACAATACAGTAAATGATGTTTAATCTCTTTTTAAATTTGTTTACTAATCTAAGGTGATTTAAACAATTCAAGTCATCAATGGATTCTTAATTAATCCAAGTATAACATGCTGATGAGTCCTAACTACCCGGACAATAGCATAATAGTACCTACGCACGGACTCTCGTCACCTTGTGCGTACGTAGCCCCCACATATAGGAGCACACAATCAATTATTTCACCTATGGGGTAAGTTCCCCCTCACAAGATTAGAAAGGAGACTCACCTCGCTCCGAACACTCATAACTGACATTTCTACATTCTTCCGAAGACTTGCACCAATGTACAATACTCCAAAACTAGCCAATTAACGACAAACGAATGAGAATATGCTCAAATACTTGTTAACAATTCAAATTATACAAGCTTAGTGAAATGACAAAAATGCCCTCGGGCCCACATGCCCGGATTTCGAAATTTCTCGAAGATATAGGTTACCCATGACCTCACGAACTCAAATATATGATTTTCTCTTAGTTCCCTACTCAAAATTATGGTCAATATCCAAGAACACTAATTTCCTAGGTCTTCCTCTAACCCTCAATTTTCTACCCATTTTCATACTAAAATCCATACATAATTAATGTATTTAACTCAAAAGTGATTGGGATAACTTACCTTAATATTGACGACAAAATTCCTCTCTTGAAGCTCCCCAAAAATCGCCCAAGCCATGAAGAAATGGGAGAAATGAACTCAACACATGATTTAAATCAACCTTACTGCTCCACCAATTTTCACTTATGCGGAAACAATCCCGCTTCCGCGGTCCCGCTTTTACGGAAAATATTCCGCTTCTGCGGTCCCTGGGCTTCAGCCCATTTTCGCTTCTGCGATAAGGCAACCGCTTCTGCGGTTTCGCATCAGCGGATCAAGGGCCGCTTCTGCGGTCCTTGCTGCCCTCACACTCGACCACTTCTGCGGCTTCCTCCTCGCTTCTGTGGGGCTGCTTCTGCGGTCCCATTTCCGCAGAAGTGGAAATACCAGATACCAGCTGCTTCAGTTCTTCTTAAATTCCAAGTTTTTATCCGTTACCCACCCGGAATCCGCCCGAGGCCCCCGGGACCCTAACCAATCATACCAACAAATTCCAAACACATTACGGACCTGCTCGGGGCCTCAAATCACATCAAACAATGCTAAAATTATCAATCGACCACTAATTCAAGCTTTATGAACTTTAAACTTTCTAACTTCTACTTCCGATGTTTAAACCTATCAAATCATGTCCGATTGACCTTAAATTTTGCAGACAAGTCATATTTGACATTACGAACCTAATTCAACTTCCGAAATCGGATTGCGACCCCGATATCAAAAAGTCCCCTTCCGGTCAAACTTTTCAAAACGTTCAAAATTAACTCCAAGCCAAACTTAAGAAATTTCTTCCAAAATGCTAACTTCCACAATAGGCTCCAAAACGCTCCCGGGTTATTCAAAACCCGAACCGGGCATACGCCCAAGTCCGATATCATCATACAAACTTGCTGGAACCTTCAGATCCCAATTCCGAGGTGGTTTACTCAAAAATCCAATCCTAGTTCATTATTTCAACTTTAAACTTCTCAAATGAGAATTTTCATTTAAATTTAACTCCGATCTTCCTGAATTTAAATTCCGACCATGCGAACAAGTCACAATACCAGAAATGAAGCTGCTCAAGGCCTCAGACCGCTGAACGACGCGTTGGGGCTCAAAACGACCTATCGGGTCGTTATATTCTCTCCCACTTAAAGATACGTTCGTCCTCGAACGTGCTGAGAACTATACAGAAGTAGTCTGAAATCACTTTTTAGCACCTCATGCACCTTCCCGTGCTACCACAACTTAGCTGGGCATATTAGCTCGATAAATTCTGAAGATATTCCCTTTTATTCAAGCAAATAAGCCTTAGATCTCGATTCCAACATCCGGAATCCTACGCCAGGCCCGTTCCTAACACACGACCACCATATCAATCACTACACGTTGTACTCAAACATGACTGCATAACTTTGCTAGATTCTTTGCAACGCTTAGTCCACATGACCACAATAGCCTTTTTCTGATCAACTTGGTCAAAATCCTACTAATATGATGTTCCCATTGCACCCTATGATATATACAGGTCTTACTCTATCCTTTACCATACCGCCAGGGCGGAATAGATGTACCAACATTCATAATCGACTGTCGAGTCAACAAAACATTAGGTCTGTACTCCTGGCAAAACCTTCACCTCATTCTGAACCCAATAATGGTCTTATCTCCATAACATACCTCATACAGCTGGATTGCACAGAATCCTAGATCAAGAGACCTCGTCTCATCCGATACAACTGCTCAAGCAATAAGCCACCCCAGAAATTATTAGAATCTCATATGATGCCACAATGTGCCAATAGACCACCAAATTCGAACGCGATACGAAAGGAAAACGAACTCTGGAAGGAAGTACCTAACTCCCGCACTACTACGGACTTTCCTTAGAAAATAGGAAGCAGAACATACAAAAATAGCATATAGAAAACTACACTCACATCACACTGTTGCGGCGTGCAACCCGATCCACACAGCATAACCCTGGCGGCGTGCCATCCGATCCTCACAATATAACCATGGCGGCGTGCCACCCGATCCTCACAATATAACCATGGCGGCGTGCCACCCGATCCTCTCAATATAACTATAGCGGCGTGCCACCCGATCCACACGTAGAACTCACATAAGGAGATGCACATCAAGCTAATTTGCTCATTGTAATAAAGTACCGAATCTAGGTCACAAACACGCTAAGTGCATAATGCCATCCCTGAGGGGACATATAGCGCGATAAGCTACAAAACTCAAGCACAACTTAGGTGTGGTATACAATCTGAATCACAAGAGCCATCTTGCTCATAATACGTCATCGCAACGCGGAACCTCAACACATAAGAATTTACTAAGCCATCTCACAACTCATACGGTGCAATACATCATTACTTGGAATAGCTGATGACAAAATAACACCTCGACTGTTCCTCCATAAGGAATNCACCACAAGCCAAATATCCCGGAACATTCTGTGCCTCTTCTCATAAACTGCTACAAAGCTTGATTCTTAATTGTACTTATAGGCTCGACATCATTAGGCACCACACTTTACCTCTTAAATTCACTAGGACCGTTACTGAGAGCCACCCGCTTTGACTTGGTCCCGAATTTAATCCACTCCATAAATCTTATGACACGAATACCCTTTCGACGAAGCACCCGGTGAAATCACTTCCTCTAAAACCTGCATCTATACGAGGCATAAATCCTGAATCTTTTCCCAAGTTCGAACATGAGCCAACAAGGCCAACCATAGCATGCATTCCACAATTCATCTACTCAATTCACCCCTTATGGTCCTTTTCCGTAGCTGAGGTAACCCATAAAGGTATTAACANGCCTGATATAAAGCCATGTTCACAAATAAATCAATCCACCGATCTCAAGCCGATTTCTGATTGCACCAACTTGGCTAATAACCTTTTAAAGGTACATAGTAACCCTCTTTCCTCATAACACATAAAAACAACCATCATGACCGGAGCAAACTCCTTAGTTCATAACCCAATATACAAAGTGCCCTCCAGGCATAAATTCTCAAATTAATGATATTACCACAATCCTCCTACTTGGTTTAAATCTTTAGCCAATCAAGTGACTACATGTCACACTTATACAATCTTCCTGTGGGACACGCTCCCACAATCTTCCGAAATAAATAACGGGTTCGTACATCTAAACCGTCAGACGCACTAACGCTGAAAAGCGATCCAGAATCCTTAACCAGGATGCAAAACCTCTTCCACAACATATCGATCTCAGGTGACGCTGAGGACAATACCAATTTACTCTAATCATTCAACCCTTTCCTTCTCATCCGAGCCCGTGACATCCTTGTCAACACTGAACTTCAACCTTGATCACCACTTCGTATTTCCATGCTACTCAATTCACCCAACGCGCCGACATACGATAGAACACGACTTTCAACGTAACTCCGAAATCATTAATATTTTAACACTTCATCATATACGAACTTTTCACTTAATTCACTTCAGGAGAATCATAGCAACACACAGGTAAATTCCTATAACCGTAGAATATGCAAATCTACAAGTAGTGGTCCGAGCGACCATAGCCCTTCTGAAATCCGCTTCCACTTAACAAGACATAACAGAAGAATGCTTCTGAATAATATAAATTACGACGGCTGACAAGCCTCACACGTACCGCCACAAATCGTACACATAACTTGATCACGCGGAATGAACTGATCGCTGACCCCAATATGCCAATTCAACTATGGCTAATCATTCTGCCTTCTTCCAGTTTATCCTTGCTTGCCTTAGAAGTAATACTAACTCCAGTCAACACATAACATACTCTCACCCCGAGTGACCTTGAATCACGAGACCAGGCTGTCTCAATTCCCACGAACTATTATTTCATAATAACCAAATGCTACACCACAAGCCAAATATCCCGGAACATTCTGTGCCTCTTCTCATAAACTGCTACAAAGCTTGATTCTTAATTGTACTTATAGGCTCGACATCATTAGGCACCACACTTTACCTCTTAAATTCACTAGGACCGTTACTGAGAGCCACCCGCTTTGACTTGGTCCCGAATTTAATCCACTCCATAAATCTTATGACACGAATACCCTTTCGACGAAGCACCCGGTGAAATCACTTCCTCTAAAACCTGCATCTATACGAGGCATAAATCCTGAATCTTTTCCCAAGTTCGAACATGAGCCAACAAGGCCAACCATAGCATGCATTCCACAATTCATCTACTCAATTCACCCCTTATGGTCCTTTTCCGTAGCTGAGGTAACCCATAAAGGTATTAACAACTGGAAACCTCGCAAGTAGCTAACCATGCAACCCAATCTTAGGCGGTGGGACTCTCCCACTTAGCTTGAAGCCACTATTACACAAATCTGGGACTCACCGGACTCCTTTATCTCTTGTTGACATAACCTTGCACAATCATCCCCCGCAAATTCTCAGGATCTTTCTGTAATTACTCATCTTTCATATTCTTAATCATCATCCACATTCGCACGACCGATCTCTTTGTTGGATAACCAATATAATTCTTTGCAGAAGCTTCAGCGACCACGCGACCGCTAATCCGCTCACGGGAAATAACCCGCCTACGGAAATCACTTCCCAACACCTTCCAAATGCTGCTGCACGTGATGCAATCACTATGACATCAAAACCAAATCCGGAGTCCAAGCTCACTCTCTAGGTGCACCAGCCCGTTCATTCCTCGTGGACATTAATTAAATGTGCGGCAACACCTTTCCAAATTCAGAGATATGCTGCGTCCTTCTTCATTTGGAGCAGCTCTTTTTCGTCACACCAAATCTCCTATCGCATAACCACCCCATGCTTCGAATTTAAATCTACAGACTTCCATTGCCCGTCGCTAAAATCCCAGGTCCTTCCAAACTATCTTTCGGCGCGTAGTCATCCTACTACTAGGCCCAATACAGCTCCGCCACTCTCCCACTTTGGGCAAACTCTCTCCTTTAATCAGCTGCTCGACCTACGCTTCTTATACCTGGCCCCTTAGAAGTTCCAAACTCTGCCTGACACTTCCCACATGCTTTCTCATCTTTTCCTGCTCAGTTGTTGCCTTAATAAAATGTATCTTCTTGGAACTTGAATCCACAATTTGTTATTGACTTTAAACTTTTCCGAAGGTCGTCTTTCTCGAACCGTCAACATTTGAAATACTGATTCAATCCTAAACCACCGCACCATGCGATATTTGACAGTCGTAACTCCAATACTATTTCACAATATCCTGCCATAAAGCCGATTTGTAGAAGATTATAACATCGACAAACTTATTACGTCCAATTAGGACAACAACACCCCAATGTATATGAGAGATCCACCACGATTGCAAATACCAGGTCTCATTACTTCCACCAGTCCACATATAAAGATTCGTAGTCCGACTGCTTTTCCCCTGCCGGGAATAAAATACTGAATCCCTTGATTACATGCTGAGTAAACCTCCCTTCAATTCATTCACTGCCCCGACACGTGGGTGAACGTCCCACCATCATAAAAACATTGCGTAATAATTGTACATAAGCATCATGACAACCTGTGCCTAGCCACAAGGCTCTTAGAAGTTCTGTTACTGAGCTGAAACAATGGAATACCCCTACATAATGCGACTATAATAGTCCAATCAACTATACCGGGAGAATCATCCCGCACCATATTTATAGTGCCATTACAATCCTTCAATTTTTGATTTATATCAAGTGCTCGCGTAAGATTAAATAGGAATAAATTAAAGGCATAAGCCTCAAAGGAATTGAACCGCACGATAAGGAAATCAAGAAGGGAAGTACTCCTAACAGCCCTATAGCCTCCCGAGGATAAGTACAGATGTCTCTGTACCAATCCGCGAGACTCTACTAGACTTTCTCATGACTCGTGAGACCGACGGGAACCTAGTGCTTTGATACCATGTTGTCACGACCCAAAATCCACTAAGGGTCGTGGTGGCGCCGGACACCGATGTCAGGAAAGCCAACTAGAATACTTAATTAAATCCTCATTATAACAATATTTGGAAACATTTCTTTTATACAATTTAAACAAGACTCAGTATATTACTCCGAATTAAATAACGAAATATTTAAAAAACTTTTAAGATTTTCGAATAAATCCAATTACATCCCCAGAACCCGGTGTCACAAGTGCATGAGCAACTATCGATAAGGAAAATAAAATACAACCTCTGTTCGACATACAGTGGACAGGGAACAAATAATAAAAATGCTGAAGGGAACTATACTAGCTGCGGGTCGTCTCGAACAATGTAGCTCACCTAGTCCCAGAGTCATCCATGCTGCTATGCCCAGTAAGCTGCTAGAGGTAAATGTGCCTGTGCAACAAAAATACACAGAAGTGTAGTATGAGTATGTAATCAACGTGTACTCAATGAGTATCCCGCCTAATCTCGAAGGGGTAGAGACGAGATGGCCAACTCTGGCACTCACTAGAGGTCAATTAACAATATTCTAGAAATGCGAGGAAAATCATGGATTTATAAAGTGGTTCAAATTCATGAAGCCAGAAAACAGGTAAACACCTTCAACAATTAAGAAAGCGCTTCCAAGATTTATTCTTTATTATCTCATCAATCAATATCAAACCACGAAGGGCCAAATCCACATTTACAATTCTCAAGCGACAAATAACATGTGCAAATCACACCGAGGCGACGGCCCGATCCAACAGAAGTGTAAAATGTGCACTGCCGAGGGTCGAACGGCACGAACCATAGATGCATCTATTACACCGCTCGCGAATCATTCATGCGACGCGGTCAACATAAAATAAACAATCACCCTGCTCGCGAATCATCCATGCGACGCAGGTACACATAAAATACACAATCACCCTGCTCGCGAATCATCCATGCGACGCAGGTACATATAATATACATGCTCAAATAGCCAATTAGAATTTTATCGGGGAATAATTATCCAAATAAAACCAATTCTCTGTTTAACAATTTAGAAAATGATGTTTAATCTCTTTTTAAATTCGTTTACTAATCCAAGGTGATTTAAACATTTCAAGTCATCAATGGATTCTTAATTAATCTAAGTATAACATGCTAATGGGTCCTAACTACCCGAACAATAGCATAATAGTAGCTACGCACAGACTCTCATCACCTCGTGCGTATGTATCCCCCACATATAGGAGCACACAATCAATTATTTCACCTCTGGGGTAAATTCTCCCTCACAAGATTAGAAAGGAGACTCACCTCGCTCCGAACACTCATAACCGGCATTTCTACATTCTTCCGAAGACTTGCACCAACGCACAGTGCTTCAAAACTAGCCAATTAAAAACAAAAGAATGAGAACATGCTCAAATACTTGTTAACAATTCAAATTATACAAATTCCCAACTCTGCTTAGTGAAATGACAAAAATGCCCTCGGGCCCACGTGCCCGGATTTCAAAATTTCTCGAAGATATAGGTTACCCATGACCTCACGAACTCAAATATATGATTTTCTCTTAGTTCCTTACTCAAAATCATGGTCAATATCCAAGAACACTAATTTCCTAGGTCTTCCTCTAACCCTCAATTTTCTACCCATTTTCATACTAAAATCCATACATAATTAATGTATTTAACTCAAAAGTGATTGGGATAACTTACCTTAATATTGACGACAAAATTCCTCTCTTGAAGCTCCCCAAAAATCGCCCAAGCCATGAAGAAATGGGAGAAATGAACTCAACCCACGATTTAAATCAACCTTACTGCTCTAGCAATTTTCGCTTCTGCAGAAACAATCTCGCTTTTGCGGTCCCTGGGCTTCAGCCCATTTTCATTTCTGCAATAAGCCAACCACTTATGCGGTTCCGCATCAGCGGATCAAGGGCCGATTTTGCGGTCTTGGCTGCCCTCACACTCGACCGCTTCTGCGGCTTCCTCCTCGCTTCTGCGGGGCCGCTTCTGCGGTCCCATTTACGCAGAAGCAGAAATACCAGATACAGCTGCTTCAGTTTTGATTCGTTAACCACCCGGAATCCACCTGAGGCCCTCGGGACCCAAACCAATCATACCAACAAATTCCAAAACACATTACGGACCTGCTCGGGGCCTCAAATCACATCAAACATTGCTAAAATAATCAATCGACCTCCAATTTAAGCTTTATGAACTTTGAACTTTCCAACTTCTACTTCCTATGTTTAAACCTATCAAATCATGTCCAATTGACCTCAAATTTTGCACACAAGTCATATTTTACATTACGAACCTACTTCAACTTCCGAAATCAGATTCCGACCCCGATATCAAAAAGTCTCCTTCCGGTCAAACTTCTCAAAACCTTCAATTTTCTATCTTTAGCCAAATGGCTTCAAAATGACCTACGGACCTCCGAATTCACTTCCGATCACGCTCCCTACTCCAGAATCACCATACGGAGCTACTCCCAGTCTCAAAATTCCAAACGGACATCGGTAACACTAAAATTGACTCCAAGCCAAACTTAAGAAATTTCTTCCAAAATGCTAACTTCCACAATAGGCGCCAAAATGCTCCCGGGTTATCCAAAACCTGAACCGGGAATACGCCCAAGTCCGATATCATCATACAAACCTGCTGGAACCTTCAGATCCCGATTCTGAGGTCGTTTACTCAAAAATCCAATCCTAGTTCATTCTTTCAACTCTAAGCTTCTCAAATAAGAATTTTCATTTAAATTTAACTCCGATCTTCCTGAATTTAAATTCCGACCATGCGAACAAGTCACAATACCTGAAATGAAGCTGCTCATAGTCTCAGACTGCTGAATGACGTGTTAGGGCTCAAAATAACCTATCGGGTCGTTACACCTTCCAATAGATGTAGTTGTTGTTTTTGTAACTGTCTTTAGGAATTCATACACCAAATGAATGATTTCATTAATGCATGTAATTTGAGAAGATATTTTGTAACCTATAAATAGTATGTTATTCTCCTATAGAAGACACACAAGAAATACTTTTGAATAAGATAACTTCTACATTCTCTTCCTATACATATCTTGTCTCCATTATTCTATTTTGCTCTCATTTCTTAATACGTTATCAGCATAAAGTTCTAACCAGCTGAGGTTATGTGCTTCATTCGAACTTTATCTTCTTCCAAAAATAGCTAGTTAATTTCTTTTCCTATCCATGATACATTCTTATGTTTATAACGTTTCTATTAGGATTTTCTTTAACCTGCAATTGAGTTACCATATGCATAACTTATTTTGAATATGATTATAATAATTTTCTTGTTATGAAAACAATAAGCTTCGATTAAATTGTTATTTTATTATATAATCTACGAAGAAGTTTAAACCTACACAAATAAGTATTAAATTGAATTATAATGATTAGACTAATTAATCCCACATCCAAATGTTATGAGAGAATGGGCATTTAGAGTATTTCTTGCCATATTTTCAAAAGGTTTAGACGTATCTTCAATGAATTTATCACCTAAGAGTACAAACAAATTAATGACTTAATATTGAAACTTGGAAGAATTGATATCATCTAGTTTTATGCCTACTTAACTTATTAAAACGTCTTCTAAGTAGAATAAAATATACTAGTACCTATTAATGAGATTACTTCAACTTATTTATTCTCTGAAAATACTTGCAAGTCTAAAGTTCTTATGTATAATATTAATAACTAATTTATCATTGCACTACACATAATTATTTGTTCTAACAATTATATAGAGAATGTTAATACACGATTATATCATGCATTGATTTTTTTTCTTTCATTGATAATAATTCTTATCATTCTAATTCACTTATTTTCTATGATAGTTTTCACTATGTCAAACCAAAACTTGAATTTGTGGCATTTGACATCCCTAGGAATAACTATCTGATATGGGTACTTGATGCTAAAATTCACCTTGACGCTAAAGGTTTTGGTGACACTATTAAAGAAGGAAATGAAGCATCAAGTCAGGATAACGCGAAAGCCATGATTTTGCTTCGTCATCATCTCGATGAAGGTTAAAAAGTGAATATTTAACCTTGAAAGATCCATTTCAATTATGGACTAGTTTGAAGGAACAATATGACCACCTAAAGGCCATAGTATTGTCAAGATCTCATCGTGAGCAGATGCACCTACAATTACAAGATTATAAGACCATAAGTGAATATAATTCTGCTGTATATAGAATAATTTTCCAACTAAAATTATGTGGGAAATCTATGAATAATGAGAACATGTTGAAAAAAACTCTTTCCACTTTTTATGCCTCAAATATGGTGTTACAGCAGCAACACCGTGAAAAAGGGCTTTAAAAAATATTCTGAGTTAATTTCATGTCTTTTGGTAGTTGAACAACATTATGCCTATTTAATGAAAAATCACAAAGCCCGTCCCACTAGATCAGCTCCATATCCATAAACGAATCGAGTAGTGATAGATCAAGAGTCTGAAAGAAGATAAAATAATTACCATGACCGTATGAATATACGTGAGCGTGGCAATGGGAGAAATAATAATCGCAATAGTGGTGGTCGTTACAAACAAGAAAATGATAAGAGTTCTCAGACTAATCATTCAAAAGGCAAAGGTAATATTTGCCATCAATGTGGTATGAAAAATCATTGGGCGCGAATTTGTCGTACGCCTAAATATTTTGTCAAACTTTATCAATTCTCCATAAAAGGGAGACAAAATAAGGTTGAGACTAACTTGACCTTTCAAAATGATGTTGAGGCGGACCCTATGAATAATCATGATAAAGTTGAAGAAAACATTGCCTATAAAGATGATATTTTTGAAGGCCTTGCAGATATTACTCATTTAGAACGTGGAGATTTCTTTGAGCATCATAAATGAAGAATTGTTATTGGAAAAAAATTATAAGAATAAATGTAATTTTTTTATGAAGTTCATATTTTGAATAAAGAAAATTTTTATGTTGTCAGTATTTACTTTCCTAAATTTAATTTCTTTTGTTCTTAAATTTTTCAATATTACTTATGATATTTTTTTATCTTTATGAAGAATATGAAAACTTCTCAGTCTTCAGTTGGTCGTATGAATAGTAATGAAGAAATATGTCTTCTGGATAGTTCTACGACGCACACCATATTAAGAGATAGGAGATATTTCTCTTATTTAATTATGAAAGAAGCCAATATAATAACAATATCTGTTAGTACAAAATTAATTGAGGGCTCTGGAAGAGCAACTGTATTACTATCAGGAGGAACTATATTGGTTGTTAATGATGCATTATATTATAGTAGGTCTCAAAGAAACTTGTTGATTTTCAAATATATTCGCCGAAATGGCTATCATATTGAGACCACCAATTAAGAAAAGATTAAATATCTTTATATTACTACAATAAAAGCGGAAAAGAAGTATGTTCTTGAAAAATAATGTCATGGCCCAATGTCTCCCTCCAGGAACTGTCGTGACGGCACCTAGTCTCTACGACTAGGTAAGCCTACTATTGTGGATATGAAATGAAACACAACGATAACAACTAGCAGATATAATTAATAAGCACAAACAGTGCCACTAGGCATATACTTTAAACATCTTTCCCAAAAACCGGTATGTCGCAATGTCACAAGCTTCTAAGAAGTCCAAACTATTCTTTACAGAATTTCAATGGAAAAAGAAGAAAATGAACATAGGGGATAGAAAGGGACTCCGAGGTCTGCGGACGCGGGCATATGTACCATGAAGTCTCCTGAAGCAGCAACCACATAATTGTGATGACCCGATCCACCATCACGTGAGTTACCACTTTGTTTTCCCTATTTTCAGCTTCTTTATGCTTCATTATCCGCATCACATGTGATCGAGTTGGTTCAGAGACGTTTTGGTAGGAAATGAGACACTTAGTCTCTTTAAGGAAGGTTTGGTTTGGAAAAGTCAACCAAATGTTGACTTATGAGTTATAGGGCTCAGATGTGATTTCTGGTGATTCGGATAGCTTCGGAGGATGATTTGTGATTTAGGAGCATGATCGGAATTGATTTTGAAGGTCCGGTGTAGAATTAGGCTTGAATTGGCGAAGTTAGTATTTGGCGAATTCCGGTTGATAGGTGAGATTTTGATCCGAGGGTCGGAATGGAATTCCGAGAGTTGATGTAGCTTAGTTAGGAGATTTGGAATGTGTGTGCAAAATTTCATGTCATTTGGAGGTGTTTTTATCGAGTTTTTGATCAAATGCGTGCTTCGGAAGTTTTAGAAGAACTTAGGCTTGAATCCGATGTAATTTGATGGTTTTGGTGATGGTGGAGGTGTTTTGATGATTGGAACAAATTTGAATGATGTTTTAGGATGTATTGACACTTTTGGTTGAGGTCCCGGGGGCCTCGGGGTGATTTTGAATGGCCATCGGCATGAATTTTGGACTTGTGTTATTGCTAAGATTTGCTGGTTCTCGTATTTCCTCATCTGCGGAAAAGGGACCGCAGATGCGAAAAAGGGGATCGCAGATGCGGGCATGGTTGTCAAGGGAATTTTCCGTAGAAGCGGGTAGTTGTCCGCAGAAGCGGATTTGGACCGCAGAAGCGATCCTGCGCAACAATGAAGATCTGCAGAAACAGAGGAATTCCGTAGATGCGGTATATTGATCGCAGATGCGAAAAGGTCTGGACAGAAAATGGTCTTAAGGTTTCATTTCGTTCCGCGAGCTAAGGTATTTTTCCATCATTTTTGAATATTCTTGAGAGCTTTTGGACGAGAATTGAAGGGGATTTCGACTGGGATTGATTGGAGGTAAGTTCTATGACTATAATACATGATTTAATGCTATAATCAACCTAGAAATTCATGAAAATTTATCAAAAAGGGGGAAGAACTAGGGCTTGAGTTTTGGTATTTCAAATTGGGTTTTGATAGGTCATTTCAACTCGGATTTGGGAGTTCTTGATATGTATAGACTCATGACGAGATAAGGAATCCGTTGATGTACAATTTTCTAGAATTTGAGAAGTGGCCCCGCGGCTCAGGTTTTTGCGAATTTCCTGATTTTCAAAGTTTTTCGATTGGGTTATGTTCCCTTAGCCTATTGTGATGTATTCATTGTGGTTTTGATCAGATTCGACGCGTGAGGAGGCCGATTTGAGAGGCAAGGGCATAACGAGCTAGGATTTTGGCCGGCTTGAGGTGAGTAATGATAGTAAATAATATCCTGAGGGTTTGAAACCCCAGATCTACACAACGTAGTGCTATATTGAGGTGAAACACACGCTTAATGGCGAGCGCGGGGTTGTGACTACTAGGTATTGTGACTTGGTCCGTCCCATTTGACATTTTACCGCGTATTGACTGAGATGTGTTTATTATCATCACGATTTAGGCTTATTGCCATATTTTGGGCTTAATGCCGACTACTTGAATCCTTCGTGGACTTTTATCACTGTTTCCTCACTATTTTGATACATTACTTGAAGTCAATCCTAATGATTATACTGTTTTACAAACTCAACCACTTTAATTGAATCTTGAGACTTAAATGACATTTCCACTGTTGTTTGGGTGGAGCACTACTATTTTATTGATGCCCGAGGGGCTTATGATGTTTTCTTGACTGAGTGAGGCCGAGGGCCTGAGATACATTTATATGTCACGAGGTGGCTTGGGTTACGTGATAAGGCTTTCAGGTCTTGTGAGTGATGTGAGGAGGCTTTCAGGCCTTGTGAGTGATGTGGGGAGGCTTTCAGGCCTTATGAGTGATGTGAGAAGGCTTTGGCCTTATTTATTATTATTACTCACTGGGTCGGAGTACTCACATTACTCCCTGCACCATGTGTGTAGATTCAGGCATAGCAGAGTCCACACTTGAGCCTTGATTCCTTCCAGACCAGGCAGCGAGTTGGAGTTACGAGGTAGCTGTTGACGTAAGCAGCTCCTTGTCTCCCCTATTTTATATAATATGATTTCCTTCAGACTATTGTACCAGATCTTATATTTCATAGACTTATAGCAAACTTTGTAGTAGCTCATGACTTGTGACACCCCGGTTTGGGCTGTGTTGGGATGGTATCCTTTGCTATTACCGTTGTTTATGAATTTATAGGTATTTTACACGTGTTTTTCATTTGTTAATATTAATTAATTGTTAAAAAAGGTATTTGCATTGTTCTGGTTGGCCTTGTCTTCATGAGAGGCGCCATCACGATCGGGTTTGGGAATTGGGTCGTGAAAACTTGGTATCAGAGCCTAGGTTACTAGGTCTCGCGAGTCATGAGCTGGTTTAGTAGATTCTCGCGGATCGGTACAGAGACATCTGTACTTATCCTTGGGAGGCTGTAGAACCTTTAGGAAAACTTTACATTCTTGAAATTCTTGTCTTGCGAACTTGTTATTCCGAGTACTAAATTTCTCTTTATTCTAACCTCTCACAGATGGTGTGGACACGAGCTACCGGATGTGACAGACGACCACCAGTACCACCCACTGAGGCCACCAGAGGTCGTGGACGCGGTCGTGGTCATGGCAGAGGCAGAGTAACAGGGGCAGCACCTATGGATCCTCTAGTTGCCCCAGCTCAAGACCAGGCTCCAGCAGCACCAGTTTAGGCACCAGCTATGCCCATTGTGATTCCGGGTCTTCAGGAGATTTTGGCTCATATTTTGACAATTTGCACCGGCCTGGCTCTGACAATTTCAGCCACCACAGTAGCAGCTACTTCGCAGGCTGGGGGAGGCAATAAGACCCCCTCTGCTCGCACACCTGAGAAGGTAGTGCAGGGATTACAGACTCCAAAGGCACCTCCAGCTCATCCAGTTGCACCATTACAGGAGTTCAGGGTTCCAGCAATGCCTGAGGATGAGCAGTGTCACCTCGAGAGGTTTGGTAGACTCCAGCCTCTGACATTCAGAGGTGCTGAGGGCGAGGATGCCCAGGGTTTTCTTAATAGGTTTCAGCATATGCTCCGTACATCAGTGATTCTGGAGTCTAGTGGTGTGCATTTACCACCTTTCAGTTTACTAGGGCTGCCTTCACTTGGTGGGAGGAGTATGAGAGGCGTAGGCCGGCTGATACAACACCTTTGACTTGGTAGGAGTTCGCCACTCTTTTCTTGGAGAAGTATGTATCGCAGTCTCGCAGAGAGGAGCTGCGCAGGCAGTTTGAGTGGCTACGGTAGGGATATATGACTGTTTCTCAGTATGAGATGAGGTTTTCAGAGTTGGCTCGTCATGCCGTCTGGATGGTTCCGTCGGATCGTTAGCGGATCAGAAGATTTGTTGATGGCCTTAACTACCATCTCCATTTTCTTGGATAGTATTGGGTGCTTCATTCGAGGATGTGGTTCATATAGATCAAGACATTGAGGTTGTTCGCCGTCAGGATCGAGAGGAGAGGGAGGCCAAGAGGCCTCGAGGTTCTGGCAGTTTCAGTGGCACTCATTCGACGGGCTAGTTCCAGCATGGTAGGGGTCGTTCTTTTAGGCCCGCTCAGTCGGCCAGTCCTGAATATCACGGGGCATCTTCAGGTCGTGGTTATCACGGTTCTCAGCAGAGTCAGCCTTCACTCAACACTCTTCCAGCACAAAGTTCATCTCGTGCCCCGTCTGTTCAGGGTTCTTCTAGGCCGAGTGCATCAGCTAGTCACTCCAGCGCGAGGGGTTCCCTTAGTTCACATTCTCCAGCACCTGGGAGTTGTTATGAGTGTGGAAAGTTTGGGCATATGTGGAGGCATTGTCCTCGTCATGCTGCTAGCTCATCTCAACAGATGGGTCAGCCCTCGCCTTCTAGTCCAATTTCATCAGCACCCGCCCCGCTAGCTAGGGGTTAGGGTCAGGCAGCTAGGGGTCGCCCCAGAGGTGCAGGTCGATCAGGTGGTGGTCAGACTCATTTTATGCTCTTCAGGGTATGACATATGCTATTGCTTCAGATGCTGTCATTATAGTTATTATTTCAGTCTGCGACAGGGATGTCTTAGTCTTATTTGATCTAAGTTCCACCTATTATTATGTGTCCTCATATATTGCTCATCATTTAGCTATATCCTGAGGGTGTCTTGCTTTACCTGTTCATGTATCTACTCTAGTGGGTGATGCTATTATTGTAGACCTTGTGTACCAGTTATGTTTGGTGACTATTGGGGGTCTGGAGACCCGAGTTGATCTATTGCTATTGAGCATGGTAGATTTTGATATTATTTTGGGCATGCACTGGTTATCTCCGTGTCATGCTATTCTAGACTGTCATGCTAAAACAGTCACTTTGGCCATACCGGGTGTATCAAGGATCGAGTGGCGTGGTGTGACTGATTATGTTCCTAGCAAGATGATTTCATTCTTAAAGGCCCAGGGTATGGTTGGGAAGGGTTGCCTTTCATATTTGGCATTTGTGAGGGATGTTGGAGCAGAGACTCCTAACATTGATTCTGTCCCTGTTGTGAGGGAGTTTCCCGATGTATTTCCTGTAGACCTTTCGGGCATGCCACCGGACAGGGATATTGATTTTGGTATTGACCTGGTGCCAGGAACTCAGCCCATTTCCATTCCGCCATATCGTATGGCACCAGCGGAGTGGAAAGAATAGAAGGATCAGCTTCAGGAACTCCTAGATAAAGGGTTCATTCGGCCTAGTGTGTCACCATGGGGTGCACCGGTTCTGTTTGTGAAGAAGAAGGATGGCACCATGAGAATGTGCATTGACTACAGGCAATTAAACAAGGTAACAGTGAAGAAAAAGTATCCCTTGCCTCACATTGATGATTTATTTGACCAACTTCAGGAAGCGAGGGTGTTCTCCAAGATTGATCTCCATTCGGGCTATCACCAGTTGAAGATCAGGGATCCAGATATTATTAAGAATGCTTTCAGGACTAGATATAGGCACTATGAGTTTCTTGTCATGTCTTTCGGGCTGACTAATGCCCCAGCAGCATTCATGCCCTTGATGAACAGTGTATTTTGGCCTTATCTGGATTCGTTCGTTATTATTTTTATTGATGATATTCTGGTGTACTCGCGTAGTCAGGAGGAGCACGTGCAACATTTGCGAGTTTTATTGCAGAGATTGAGGGAGGAGAAACTTTATGCAAAGTTCTCCATGTGTGAGTTCTGGCTCAGTTCAGTGACTTTCTTGGGGCACGTAGTGTCCAGCGAGGGTATTCATGTTGACCTGAAGAAGATAGAGGCGGTTCAGAGTTGGCCTAGACCGACCTCAGCCACAGAGATTCGTAGTTTCCTTGGTTTGGCAGGTTATTATCGCCAGTTTGTTTTGGGATTTTCCTCTATAGCATCGCCCTTGACCATGTTGACTCAGAAGGGTGCTCTATTTGTATGGTTGGACGAGTTCAAGGAGAGCTTTCAGATGCTCAAGACAGCGTTGACCATATCTCCAGTATTGGTTTTGCCATTAGATTCAGGTTCTTATACTGTATATTGTGATACTTCGAGAGTTGGGATTGGATGTGTATTGTGATCGCACCAAACTCAACCTTACACTACGGTAGGAAGAGCGGGCGCTAAAACTTTTACCCGATAGTGGTATCGGGATCGATTTTCCACAGGGAGCTTGGAAGGGAGTTGCATATTTGTATAGACTAAGAATGCGTTTGTGCTTCTAATTGTACTTCTAACATTTTTGGATTTTCTATTATCAACTATTGGTAATACTAAATTATGCTAAAGAAATATTTGATAAGTTGTAATTAAGATAGAGAAAGGCACTAGGGTTATGGCATCAGTTAGGTGGTTAACTAACGGGTAGAGACTACTAACAATAAATTGACATATTTGGATCATTGTTATAACTGTTGCACAATTGTACCCACTCTCACACCTCTCGGTAGAGAGAGCGGTTTTGCCCAATTGACTCTCTCGAGACCAATTGGGTAGGCCAATTAGACCAAGAAACTAGGGTTCAAGTAGGGTGATTACTCTCTCGAGGTTTACCCCGTTAATTGGGACTACCATTTCTCATGGGTCCATCCCAAATCCTTGTTGGGTTAATTTTGGGGTCATAGACTCTCTTTCTCAAGAAGAGTCAAAACCCACTAAGCTAGAATCAATGTTTGCAACCACCAATCCTTAATCAAACCATAAAATTAACCCAAATAACAAATGCCCAATATCAATCTATCATTAAGAAGCAACACCCATCAATTACCCATACTAGGGTTGAGCCACAACCCTAGCTAATGGGATTATCTAGACATAATTAAAGAAGAAAGTAGAGAAATTGAAGTTGAAACAACCATATTAATTAATTGCTAATGTTAAACTACAATAATCTATGATGAAATAAGCTCAAAATGCCTAAAATAGGCTAAAACACATGTCTCACGAGCGCATCAGCTATCAGGCATAAAAATTTGACCTAAAAATGGTAAAATGTCCTATTTATACAAGGCTGGAAATACTGGACAAAAATACCCCTGCGGGGTTAGCGCGGACCGCACATAAATGTAGCGCGGCCGCGTAGGCTCTTGGTCTTGCAAAGTTATCTTCTCTGAAGTTGGGGACGTGGACCGTGCAAGAATGTAGCGCGGCCGCACTGGCTGACCGACGCGGACCACGTATAAATGGAATGCGGCCGCATGAAATGACTTGGGCAATATCATTATCTCTCTGAATCTCCCCACGCGTACCGCACTAATTTGTAGCATGGCCGCATTGGACTTGGCCTTTAATTTTAGGTCTCTGAATCTTCACAAGCGCAGACTGCGTAAAGATGAGCGTAGACCGTGCAGGATGCCCTTGAAATATTCACTCTCTGAATCTCCTAGTGCGGCCGCGTGGCAAATCAGTGCGGTCCGCGCTAGGTTCTCTTGATCCCCACTTAACTTGGTCTTTGACACTTGGCAGGTTTCACTCCATTTTGAGCTGATATTTGACATTTGTCATCTTGTTGCTCAAACCTACAATCAAGCGTAACTTGTAAGCATTTTGGGACTATTTTGTGGCAATTCATACACAAAGCATAGGCAAGTATGTGCATAAAACGTGTTAAAATCATAGTTATCAACTCCCCCAAACTTAAACCTTTGCTTGTCCTTAAGAAAATAAAATAAGACCCACCTCTCAAAGGAAACATCCAAGTAATTCCAGCTTATCCTAAAGTAACCTTAACAATCATCAATTGGGACTAACAATTGCCTTCAATACGAATGCATCATGAACATATTTTAAGCTTTTGAAAACTATGGATCAAGTGTGACACAAGAGCATCAAGGGTTGACTCATTTCATCAAGGAGCTTTTCTCAAATACCTTGGTCATTGTGGAACCCAAACTCACACATCCTCAACTCTCCCTAAGCAAACCTCACCCTTTTGTTTTTAGAGTAATGACACACAAACCGAGGTTGATGGACTTTTTGCTCATTTCTCTCACAAAGAAGGTCACAAGTCCGGCTCTAGGTACCATATGCTTGCCCCTTATGTAAGTATCCACTAATGTAGGTTCCGTTCAACTCAAGATCATATAGGGCTTTTGTGGAGTCATTGTAAAAGCTTTTGGGTAAGGGTAGGATATGTTTTTGTTCAAGTGGGTTCAATCTTCACTTAAGCACTTCTTTTGATTCATTTTGGCACACTTTCTTGACTCATTTGAGTATTCACTTCTTTTTCAAGGGGTTAGAGAGACACACTGTCACTCTTTCTTATGCAATTCAACTCATTTCTCCTTTTTCTACTTTTTCACAACCTTTTTCACTTTTGTTTTCTTTGAATCCCCTTTTTGACCTTATTCAATTTGGTCCTTCTTTTTGTCTTGTCTTTTCCTTTTTCACGTTCCAATTTCCACCATTGTTGCCTTGGTTCCCCCAATTGCTATTTTGGTTATTCCCATTCTTATTTCCACCACTTTGTTGTTGATTATTGTTATTCCAATTTCCGCCTCCTTGTTGATTGCCCTAATTTCCTTGGGATCGCCATTGTTGATTTCCTTGGTTTCCTCTATTTCCTTGGTAGTTGTCAACATATTGACAATCTTCACTTTTCTCATCATAGCACTCGTTCGAATAACCACCACCATCATCATAGTTATCACACTTTCCTTGAGGTTGTTGCCCTCTTTGCCTTCTGTTCATAATATTCACTCCTTCCTTGGCATTGACTTGGTGCGGGTTTTGAACTTGTTGCAATTGCACCTTCGCCAATTGGTTCATTGTTGTTGTGAGTTCGGCAATGATTTGGCCGTGATCATGCAACTCTCTATGCAAATGTATGACATTAGGATCACATTGAGGAATGTTTGCCCGACTTTTCCACGCCGAAGAAGTATCATCCATTTCATCTAACACATCACAAGCCTCATTATACGGGAGCTTCATAAAATTTTCACCCGCCAATTGGTTCACAATACATTGGTTGGTTGTGTTGATGCCCCTTTAGAATATTTGTTGGATCATCACATCATTCATATCATTATTTAGACACTCTTTAACCATAGTTCTAAATCTCTCCCATATTTTGTGCAGAGGTTCCTTTGGCTCTTGTTTGAAAGCCAAAATTTCATCATGGAGCGTCGTCATGTGACTTGGAGAAAAGAACTTGGCAATGAACTTTTCCGCCAATTCATCCCACGTTGTGATGGAATGATTTGGAAGCCTTTCTAACCAATCCAATGCTTTACCCCGAAGAGAGAACGGGAAAAGCCTCAATCTCAAAGCATCCTCTGACACGTTTGTTTTCTTACTCCCTCAGCAAGTATCTACGAACCCCTTCAAGTTCTTGTATGCATTTTGGTCGGAGGCACCTGTAAAATACCCTCTTTGTTCGAGTAAAGTCCACATAACATTGGTGATTTGAAAATTCCCCGCCCGGATTCGGGGAGGAACTATGGCATTTGCATAACCCTGGTTTGGAAGGACTCTTGGAGCCACTCTTGGCGGTGGTGGAGGAGGGCCTGAGATCTGGTCATTCGGATTTGCATTGACATTTCTACCTCTCCGTGGTACTTAAGGTACCAGAAGCTCATCTTGCTCAACATCTTCAATCTCCTCCCCCACCAAACCATTGCTAAAAGGGTCATTTCCGTTTAGAGCCATATGTACCTGATGGATCGACACAAATAAATTTAGTAAAAAGAAGAAAAGAGAAGCAAAACACAAAACTAGCTATGCAAATAGTCAACACCGTATTCTCCCCGAAACCGGCGCCAAAAAGTGATCGCGGCAAACTCAACCTTACACCACGGTAGGAAGAGTGGGCGCTAAAACTTTTACCCGAATAGTGGTATCAGGGTCAATTTTCCACAGGGAGCTTGGAATGGAGTTGCGTATTTGTATAGACTAAGAATGAGTTTGTGCTTCTAATTCTACTTCTAACATTTTTGGATTTTCTATTATCAACTATGGGTAATACTAAATTATGCTAAAGAAATATTTGCTAAGTTGTAATTAAGATAGAGAAAGGCACTAGGGTCATGGCATCACTTAGGTGGTTAACTAACGGGTAGAGACTACTAACAATAAATTGACATATTTGGGATCATTATTATAACTGTTGCACAATTGTACCCACTCTCACACCTCTCGGTAGAGAGAGCGATTTTGCCCAATTGACTCTCTCGAGACCAATTGGGTAGGCCAATTAGACCAAGAAACTAGGGTTCAAGTAGGGTGATTACTCTCTCGAGGTTTACCCCGTTAATTGGGACTACCATTTCTGATGGGTCCATCCCAAATCCTTGTTGGGTTAATTTTGGGGTCATAGACTCTCTTTCTCAAGAAGAGTCAAAACCCACTAAGCTCGAATCAATGTTTGCAACCACCAATCCTTAATCAAACCATAAAATTAACCCAAATAACAAACGCCCCATATCAATCTATCATTAAGAAGCAACACCCATCAATTACCCAGACTAGGGTTGAGCCACAACCCTAGCTAATGGGTTTAGCTAGACATAATTAAAGAAGAAAATGGAGAAATAGAAGATGAAACAACCATATTAATTAATTGCTAATGTTAAACTACAATAATCTATGATGAAATAAGCTCAAAATGTCCAAAATAGGCTAAAACATATGTCTTACGAGCGCAACAAATATCATATGTAAAAACTTGACCTAAAAATGGTAAAATGTCCTATTTATACCAGGCTGGAAAAACTGGACAAAAATACCTCTGCGGGGTCAGCGCGAATCGTGCATAAATGTAGCGCGGCAGCGTAGGCTCTTGTTCTTGACAATTTCTCTTCTCTGAAGTTGGGGACGCGGACCACGTAAGAAGGTAGCACGCCCGCGCTGCCTGACGGATGCGGACAGCATATAAATGGAACGCGGCCGCATGTAAGGACTTGGGCAATATCATCATCTCTCTGAATCTCACCCACGCGGACCGCACTGATTTGTAGCGCGGCCGCATGTGACTTGGCCTTGAATTTTAGGTCTCCGAATCTTTACAAGCGCGGACCGCGTAAAGATGAGTGCGGACCACGCAGGATGCTCTTGAAATATTCACTTGCTGAATCTCCTAGCGCGGCCATGTGGAAAATCATTGCGATCCGCACTAGGTTCTTTTGATCCCCACTTTACTTGGTCTTTGACACTTGGCAGGTTTCACTCCGTTTTGAGCCGATCTTTGAAATTTGTCATCTTGCTGCTCAAACCTGCAATCAAGCACAACTTGTAAGCATTTTGGGACTATTTTGTGGCAATTAATACACAAAGCATAGGCAAGTATTGGCATAAAACGTGTTAAAATCATAGTTATCATATTGACGCAGGAAGGCAGAGTTATTACTTATGCTTCTCTTTAGTTGAAGCCCCACGAGAAGAACTACCATGTACATGATTTGGAGTTGGCTGCTACAGTTCATGCTCTGAAGATTTGGAGGCACTACTTGTATGGTGTATCTTGTGAGGAATTAATCGATCATCGTAGTCTTCAGCATTTGTTCAAGAAAAAGGATCTTAATTTGAGGCAACGGAAGTGGCTAGAGTTACTTAAAGATTATGATATTACCATTCTGTATCACCCTGGAAAGGACAATATAGTGGTCGATGCTTTGAGCTGAAAAGGCTGTTAGTGTGTGGAGTTTGGCGTATATTCCAATTGGGGAGAGGCCCTTTGTAGTTGATGTTCAGGCCTTGGCCAATCGGTTGGTGAGACTAGATATTTCGGAGCCTAGTCGGGTGTTGGCTTTTGTGGTTTCTCTGTCTTCCTGATATGATCGCATCAGAGAGCGCCAGTATGATAATCCACATTTGCTTGTCCTTAAGGACAGGGTCTAGTATGATGATGCCTGAGACGTGACCATTGGTAAGGATGGTGTGTTAAGGATGCAAGGCCAGATTTGTGTGCCCAATGTGGATGGGCTTCGAGAGTTGATATTGGAGAAAGCCCATAGCTCGCGGTATTCCATTCTTCCGGGTGCCGCGAAGATGTATCAGGATTTAAGGCAGCACTATTGGTGGAGAAGAATGAAGAAAGATATTGTAGGATTTGTGGATCGGTGTCTCAACTATTAGCAGGCGAAATATGAGCATCAGAAACCGGGTGGCGTACTTCAGCGTATGATTATTCCCGAGTGGAAGTGGGAAAGAGTCACTATGGATTTTGTGAGTGGTCTTCCTCGAACTTTGAAGAAGTTTGATTCGATTTGGGTGATTGTGGATCGGCTGACCAAGTCCGTGCACTTCATTCTGGTATGTACTACCTATTCTTCGGAGCGGCTAGCAGGGAGCTTTATTTAGGAGATTGTTCGATTGCATGGTGTTCCAGTGTCTATTATCTCAGATACAGGTACTCAGTTTACTTCTCATTTCTGGAGGACATTTTAGCGAGGGTTAGGTATGCAGGTAGAGTTGAGCACAGCATTTCATCCTCAGACGGAAGGGCAGTCCGAGCGTAGTATTCAGATATTGGAGGACATGTTGCAAGCCTGTGTTATTGATTTTGGAGATTCTTGGGATGAGTTTTTACCGCTTGCAGAGTTTGCCTACAACAACAATTATCAGTCGAGCATTTAGATGGCTCCGTATGAGGCATTGTGTGGGAGGCGGTGTAGATCTCCAGCTGGTTGGTTTGAGCCCAGCGAGGCTAGGCTATTGGGGATAGAGTTGGTGCAGGATGCTTTAGAGAAGGTAAAGCTGATTCAGGAGAGACTTCGTACAGCTCAGTCACGGCAGAAGAGTTATGCGGACCGAAAGGTTCGAGATGTGTCTTATATGGTTAGTGAGAAGGTCTTGCTGAAGGTTTCGCCCAAGAAAGGTGTTATGCGGTTTGGAAAGAAAATGAAGCTGAGTCCGCAGTTTATTGGGCCTTTTGAGGTACTTAGGAGGATTGGGGAGGTGGACTATATGCTTGCTTTTCCACCCAGCCTGTCAGGCGTGCACCAGGTATTTCATGTATCTATGCTCCGAAAGTATGTTGGGGACTCGTCCCATGTATTGGACTTCAACACGGTTCAGTTACATGATGATTTGACCTATGATGTGGAGCCGATGGCTATTTTGGGTCGTCAGGTTCAAAAGTTGAGATCAAAGGATATAACTTCGGTGAAAGTGCAGTGGAGAGGTCGGCCCGTGGAAGAGGGTACTTGGGAGACCGAGCGGGATATGCAGAGCAGATATCCTCACCTGCTTGAGGCTTCACGTGTGTTTCTTGACCCGCTCGAGGATGAGTGTTTGTTTTAGTTGGGGAGGATATGACGACCCGACCCGTCGTCACGTGAGTTACTACTTCATTTTCCCCTTTTTCAGCTTCTTTATGCTTCATTATCCGAATCTCATGTGATCGAGTTGGTTCGGAGAGGTTTTGGTAGGAAATGAGACACTTAGTCTCTTTAAGGAAGGTTTGGTTTGAAAAAGTCAACCGGATGTTGACTTATGAGTTAGAGGATGCGAATGTGATTTTTGGTGATTCGGATAGCTTCGGAGGATGATTTGTGACTTAGGAGCATGATCGGAATTGATTTTGGAGGTCCGGTGTAGAATTAGGCTTGAATTGGTGAAGTTAGTATTTTGGCGAATTCCGGTTGATAGGTGAGATTTTGATGCGAGGGTCGGAATGGAATTCCGAGAGTTGTTGTAGCTTCGTTAGGTGATTTGGGATGTGTGTGCAAAATTTCAGGTCATTCGGAGGTGTTTTGGTCAGGTTTTTGATCAAATGCGTGTTTCGGAAGTTTTAGAAGAACTTAGGCTTGAATCCGATGTAATTTGATGGTTTTGGTGTTGGTGGAGGTGTTTTGATGTTTTAGGACGGATTGACACTTTTGGTTGAGGTTCCGGGGGCCTCATGGGGATTTTGGATGGCCATCGGGATGAATTTTGGACTTGTGTTATTGCTGAGACTATTGTTGATATTGAGTATGGTGGATTTTGATGTTATTTTGGTCATGGACTAGTTATCTCCGTGTCATGCTATTCCAGACTATCATGTTAAAACAGTCACTTTGGTTGTACTGGGTGTACCGAGGATCGAGTGGCATGGTGTGATTGATTATGTTCCGAGCAAGGTGATTTCATTCTTAAAGGCCTAGTGTATGGTTGGGAAGGGTTTGCTTTTCATATTTGGCGTTTGTGAGTGATGTTGGAGCATAAACTTCTAGCATTGATTCTGTCCTTGTTGTGAGGGAGTTTCCCGATGTATTTCCTGCAGACCTGCCGGGCAAGCCACCAGAAAGGGATATTGATTTTGGTATTGACCTAGTGCCGGGCACTCAGCCCATTTCCATTTCGCCATATCGTATGGCACCAGCGTAGTTGAAAGAATTGAAGGATCAGCTTCAGGAACTCCTAGATAAGGGGTTCAATCGGCCTAGTGTGTCACCGTGGGGTGCACCGGTTCTGTTTGTGAAGAAGAAGGAACGAACCATAAGAATGTGCATTGACTACAGGCAATTGAACAAAGTAACAGTGAAGAACAAGTATCCCCTGCCTCTCTTTAATGATTTATTTGACCAGCTTCATGGCGCGAGGGTGTTCTCCAAGATTGATCTCCGTTCGGGCTATCACTAGTTGAAGATCAGCGATCCAGATATTATTAAGACAGCTTTCAGGACTAGATTTGGGCACTATGAGTTTCTTCTCATGTCTTTCCGGCTGACTAATGCCCCATCAGCTTTCATGCACTTGATGAACAGTGTATTTTGGCCTCATCTGGATTCGTTCATTATTGTTTTTATTGATGATATTCTGGTGTACTCGCGTAGTCAGGAGGAGCACACGCAGCATTTGCGAGTTCTAATGCAGAGATTGAGGGAGGAGAAGCTTTATGCAAAGTTCTCCAAGTGTGACTTCTTGCTTAGTTCAGTGGCTTTCTTGGGGCACGTGGTGTCCAGCGAGGGTATTCAGGTTGACCCGAAGAAGATAGAGGCGGTTCAGAGTTTTCCTAGACTGACCTAAGCCACAAAGATTCGTAGTTTCCTTGGTTTGGTAGGTTATTATCGCCAGTTTGTTTAGGGATTTTCCTCTATAGCATCGCCCTTGACCAAGTTGACTCAGAAGGGTGCTCCATTTGTATGGTCGGACGAGTTCAAGGAGAGCTTTCAGCAGCTCAAGACAGCTTTGACCACAACTCAACTATTGGTTTTTCCATCAGCTTCAGGTTCTTATACTGTATATTGTGATGCTTCGAGAGTTGGGATTGGATGTGTATTGATGCAAGAAGTCAGAGTTATTGCTTATGCTTTTCGTCAGATGAAGCCCCACGAGAAGAACTACACTGTACATGATTTGGAGTTGGCTGCTATAGTTCATGCTCTGAAGATTTGGAGGCACTACTTGTATGGTGTATCTTGTGAGGAATTAAGCGATCATCCTAGTCTTCAGCATTTGTTCAAGCAAAATGATCTTAATATAAGGCAGCAGAGGTGGCTAGAGTTACTTAAGGATTATGATATTACCATTCTGTATCACCCAGGAAATTTGGCCGATGCTTTGAGCCGAAAGGCAGTTAGTATGTGGATTTTGGCGTATATTCCAATTGGGGAGAGGTGCTTTGCAGTTGATGTTCAGGCCTTGGCCAATCGTTTGGTGAGACTAGATATTTCGGAGCCCAGTCGGGTGTTGGCTTGTGTGGTTTCTCGGTCTTTCTTATAAGATCGCATTAGAGAGCGCCAGTATGATGATCCGCATTTGCTTGTCCTTAAGGATAGGGTCCAGCATGATAATGCCTGAGACGTGACCATTGGTGAGGATGGTGTGTTAAGGATGCAGGGACGGATTTGTTTCCCAATGGGGATGGGCTTCGAGAGTTGATATTGGAGGAGGCCCATATCTCGCGGTATTCCATTCTTCAGGGTGCCGCGAAGATGTATCAGGATTTGAGGTAGCACTATTGGTGGAGAAGAATGAAGAAAGATATTGTAGGATTTGTGGCTCGGTGTCTCAACTGTTAGCAGGTGAAATATGAGCATCAGAGACCGAGTGGCGTACTTCAGCGGATGATTATTCCCGAGTGGAAGTGGGAGAGAGTCACTATGGATTTTGTGAGTGGTCTTCCTCGGACTTTGAAGAAGTTCGATTCGATTTGGGTGATTGTGGATTGGCTGACCAAGTCCGTGCACTTAATTCCGGTATGTACTACCTATTCTTCGGAACGGATGGTAGGGATTTTTATCTAGGAGATTGTTTGATTGCATGGTGTTCCGGTGTCTATTATCTCAGATAGAGGTACTCAGTTTACTTCTCAGTTCTGGAGGACATTTCAGTGAGAGTTGGGTATGCAGGTAGAGTTAAGCATATCATTTCTTCCTCCGACGTACGGGCAGTCCGAGCGTAGTATTTAGATATTGGAGGACATGTTGCATTCCTGTGTTATCGATTTTGGAGGTTCTTGGGATGAGTTTTTACCGCTTGCAAAGTTTGCTTACAACAACAGTTATCAGTCGAGCATTCAGATGGCTCCGTATGAGGCATTGTGTGGGAGGCGGTGTAGATCTCCAGTTGGTTGGTTTGAGCCCAGCGAGGTTAGGCTATTGGGGACAGAGGTTGTGCAGGATGCTTTTGAGAAGGTGAAGCTGATTCAGGAGCGACTTCATACAGCTCAGTCGCAGCATAAGAGTTATGCGGACCGGAAGGTTCGAGATGTGTCTTATATGGTTGGTTAGAAAGTCTTGCTGAAGGTTTCGCCCATAATGGGTGTTATGTGGTTTAGAAAGAAAAGGAAGTTGTGTCCGCGGTTTATTGGGCCTTTTGAGGTACTTACGAGGATTGGGGAGGTGGCCTATATGGTTGCTTTACCACCCATCCTGTCAGGCGTGCACCCAGTATTTCATGTATCTATGCTCCAGAAGTATGTTGGGGACCCGTCCCATGTATTGGACTCCAGCACGGTTCAGTTAGATGATGATTTGACCTATGATGTGGAGCCGGTGGCTATTTTGGGTCATCAGGTTCAAAAGTTGAGATCAAAGGATATAACTTCGGTGAAATTGCAGTGGAGAGGTCGGCCTATCGAGGAGGCTACTTGGGAGACCGAGCGACAGATGCAGAGCAGATATCCTCACCTGCTTGAGGCTTTGGGTGTGTTTCTTGACCCGCTCGAGGACGAGGATTTGTTTTAATTGGGGAGGATGTGACGACCCGACCCATCATCACGTGAGTTACCACTTCGTTTTCCCCATTTTCAGCTTCTTGATGCTTCATTATCCGTATCTCATGTGATCGAGTTGGTTCGGAGAGGTTTTGGTAGGAAATGAGACACTTAGTCTCTTTAAGGAAGGTTTGGTTTGGAAAAGTCAACCGGATGTTGACTTATGAGTTAGAGGATGCGAATGTGATTTTCGGTGATTCGATTAGCTTCGGAGGATGATTTGTGACTTAGGAGCATGATCGGAATTGATTTTGGAGGTCCGGTGTAGAATTAGGGTTGAATTGGTGAAGTTAGTATTTTGGCGAATTCTGGTTGATAGGTGAGATTTTGATGCGAGGGTCGAATGGAATTCCGAGAGTTGTTGTAGCTTCGTTAGGTGATTTGGGATGTTTTTGCAAAATTTCAGGTCATTCGGAGGTGTTTTGGTTGGGTTTTTGATCAAATGCGTGTTTCGGAAGTTTTAGAAGAACTTAGGCTTGAATCCGATGTAATTTGATGGTTTTGATATTGGTGGAGGTGTTTTGATGTTTTAGGACGGATTGACACTTTTGGTTGAGGTCCCGGGGGCCTCAGGGTGATTTTGGATGGCCATCGGGATGAATTTTGGACTTGTGTTATTGCTGAGATTTGCGGGTTCTGGTATTTCCGCATTTGCGAAAAAGGGACCGCAGATGCAGAAAAGGGGATCGCAGATGCGGGCATGGTTGCAGGGTGATTTTCCGCGGAAGCGGGCATCTGTCCGTAGAAGCGGATTTGGACTGCAGAAGTGGTCCTGGGAAACCGTGAAGCTCCGTAGAAGCGGAGGAATTCCACAGATGCGGTATATTGATCGCGGTTGCGAAAAGATCTGGACAGAAAAGGGTCTTAAGGTTTCATTTTGTTCCGCGAGCTAAGGTATTTTTCCACCATTATTGAACATCCTTGAGAGCTTTTGGACAAGAATTGAAGGGGATTTCGACTGGGATTGATTGGAGGTAAGTTCTATGACCTAAATACATGATTTAAAGTAGAACCAACCTAGAAATTAATGAAAATTTGTCAAAAGGGGGAAGAACTAGGGCTTGAGTTTTGCTATTTCAAATTGGGGTTTGATGGGTCATTTGAGCTCGGATTTGGGAGTTCTTCATATGTATAGACTCGTGGCGAGATTAGGAATCCGTTGATATAAAATTTTATGGAATTCGAGAAGTGGACCCGGGGCTCGTGTTTTGCGAATTTTATGATTTTTTATTCGTTTCGAATGGGTTATGTTCCCTTAGCCTATTGTGATGTATTCGTTGTGGTTTTGATCAGATTCGATGCGCGAGGAGGCCGATGTGAGAGGCAAGGGCATAGCGAGCTAGGATTTTGGCCGGCTTGAGGTGAGTAATGATAGTAAATGATATCCTGAGGGTTTGAAACCCCAGATCTGCACAACATAGTGCTATATTGAAGTGAAACACGCGCTTAATGGCGAGCGCGTGGTTGTTACTACTGGGGATTATGACTTGGTCCGTCCAATTTGATATTTTACCACGTATTGACTGAGATGTGTTTATTATCGTCATGATTTGGGCTTATTTCCATATTTTGGGCTTAATGCCGACTACCTGAATCCTTCGTGGACTTTTATCACTGTTTCCTTACTATTTTGATACATTACTTGAACTCCGTCCTAATGATTGTACTGTTTTACAAACTCAACCGCTTTAATTGAATCTTGAGACTTAAATGATATTTCCACTGTTGTTTGGTCTGAGAACTACTATTTTATTGATGCCCTAGGGCCTTCTGATGTTTTCTGGACTGAGTGAGGCCGAGGGCCTAAGATACATTTATATGCCATGACTTGGCTTGGGTGACATGAGAAGGCTTTCAGGCTTTGTGAGTGATCTGAGGAGGTTTTCAGCCCTTTTGAGTGATGTGAGGAGGCGTTAAGGCCTTATGAGTGATGTGAGAAGGCTTTCAGGCCTTATATTGATATAGCGCTTGGGCCGTAAGTGCCCCCTCCAGAGTCTGCACACCCACAGGGAGCGCGGGTGCCCATATGATCTGAGAGTGAGCTCAAGGGGTTGATATTATGCTGAGTGACTGATACTGAGCCCGAGAGGCTGATACTGTTCTGAGCGATTGATACCGAGTCCGAGGGGCAGATTTCTTCTCACTATTCACGTGTTGTTTTACCTGATTTACCTGTTTTTAAAAGGAGATTTCATTTGACTCTTTAATGTTTTAGTGCTTTAAGTGATTTACTGCCTGATATAGAATTGCCTTGTGCATTTATGTGTTTTTCATGCCTTCTGTTATTATTTATTATTATTACTCACTGGGTTGGAGTACTCACATTACTCCCTGCACCATGTGTGCAGATTCAGGCATAACAGAGTCCGCACCTGAGCACTGATTCCTTGCAGACCAGGCAGCGAGTTGGAGTTACGAGGTAACTGTTGACGTCCGCAACCCCTTGTCTCCCATATTTTATATCATATGATTTCCTTTAGAATACTGTACCAGATATTATATTTTGTAGACTTATAGCAATCTTTGTAGTAGCTCATGACTTGTGACACCCCGGTTTGGGATGTGTCGGGATAGTATCCTTTGCTATTACCGCTGTTTATGCATTTATAATTATTTTACACGTGTTTTGGATTTGTTAATAATAATTTATTGTTAAAAGAGGTGTTTGCGTTATTCTGGATGGCCATATCTTCACGAGAGGCACCATCACGATCGAGTTTGAGAATTGGGTCATGACAATAGCTAGACTCGAGGCTGATAGCAAGTACCTAGATCTGCACATTGAAAATATGTTCAGGCCTTGGCCAATCGGTTGGTGAGACTAGATATTTCGGAGCCCAGTCGAGTGTTGTCTTGTGTGGTTTCTCGGTCTTCCTTATATGATCGCATCAGAGTGTGCCAGTATGATGATCCGCATTTGCTTGTCCTTAAGGACAGGGTCCAGCATGATGATGCCTGAGACATGACCATTGGTGAGGATGGTGTGTTAAGGATGCATGGCCGGATTTGTGTACCCAATGTGGATGGGCTTCGGGAGTTGATATTGGAGGAGGCCCATAGCTCGTGGTATTCCATTCATCTAGGTGCCGCGAAGATGTATCAGGATTTGAGGCAACACTATTGGTGGAGAAGAATGAAGAAAGATATTGTAGGATTTGTGGCTCGGTGTCTCAACTATTAGCAGGTGAAATATGAGTATCAGAGACCGGGTGGCGTACTTCAGCGGATGATTATTCCCGAGTGGAAGTGGGAAAGAGTCACTATGGATTTTGTAAATGGTCTTCCTCGGACTTTGAAGAAGTTCTATTCGATTTGGGTGATTGTGGATCGGCTGACCAAGTCTGTGCACTTAATTACGGTATGTAATACTTATTATTCGGAGCGGCTGGCAGGGATCTTTATCTGGGAGATTGTTCGATTGCATGGTGTTCCAGTGTCTATTATCTCAGATAGAGGTACTCAATTTACTTCTCAGTTCTGGAGGACATTTCAGCGAGAGTTGGGTATGCAGGTAGAGTTGAGCACATAATTTCATCCTCAAATGGACGGGCGGTCCGAGTGTAGTATTCAGATATTGGAGGACATGTTGCATGCTTGTGTTATTGATTTTGGAGGTTCTTGGGATGAGTTTTTACCGCTTGCAAAGTTTGCCTACAACAAACAGTTATCAGTCGAGCATTCAGATGGCTCCGTATGAGGCATTGTGTGAGAGGCAGTGTAGATCTCCAGTTGGTTTGTTTGAACCCAGCGAGGCTAGGCTATTGGGGACAGAGTTGGTGCAAGATACTTTAGAGAAGGTGAAGCTGATTCAGGAGAGACTTCATATAGCTCAGTCGCGGAAGAAGAGTTATACGGACTGGAAGGTTCGAGATGTGTCTTATATGGTTGGTTAGAAGGTCTTGCTGAAGGTTTCTCCCATAAAGGGTGTTATGTGGTTTGGAAAGAAAAGGAAGCTGAGTCCGCGGTTTATTGGGCCTTATGAGGTACTTAAGAGGATTGGGGAGGTGGCCTATATGCTTGCTTTGCCACCCAGCCTGTCAGGCGTACACCCAGGTATTTCATGTATCTATGCTCCGGAAGTATGTTGGGGACCCGTCCCATGTATTGGACTTCAGCACGGTTCAGTTGGATGATGATTTGACCTATGATGTGGAGCCGGTGGCTATTTTGGGTCATCAGGTTCAAAAGTTGAGATCAAAGGATATAGCTTCGGTGAAATTGCAGTGGAGAGGTCGGCTTATGAAGGAGGCTACTTGGGAGACCGAGCGGGAGATGTGGAGCAGATATCATCACCTGCTTGAGGCTTCCGGTGTGTTTTTTGACCCGCTCGAGGACGAGCGTTTGTTTTAGTTGGGGAGGATATGACGACCCGACCCGTCATCATGTGAGTTAGCACTTCGTTTTCCCTATTTTCTGCTTCTTTATGCTTCATTATCTGTATCTCAGGTGATCGAGTTGGTTCGGAGAGGTTTTGGTAGGAAATGAGACACTTAGTCTCATTAAGGAAGGTTTGGTTTGGAAAAGTCAACCGGATATTGACTTATGAGTTAGACGACTCGAATGTGATTTCCGGTGATTCGGTTAGCTTCGAAGGATGATTTGTGACTTAGGAGCGTGATCGGAATTAATTTTGGAGGTCCGGTGTAGAATTAGGCTTGAATTGGCGAAGTTAGTATTTTTGCGAATTCCGGTTGATAGGTGAGATTTTGATGTGAGGGTCGAATGGAATTCCGAGAGTTGTTGTAGCTTCGTTATATGATTTGGGATGTTTGTGCAAAATTTCAGGTCATTCGGAGGTGTTTTGGTCGGGTTTTTGATCAAATGCGTGTTTCGGAAGTTTTAGAAGAACTTAGGCTTGAATCCGATGTAATTTGATGATTTTGGTGTTGGTGAAGGTGTTTTGATGATTGGAGCAAGTTTGAATGATGTTTTAGGATAGATTGGCACTTTTGGTTGAGGTCCCGGGGACCTCAGGGTGATTTTGGATGGCCATCGGGATGAATTTTGGACTTGTGTTATTGCTGAGATTTGCTTGTTCTGGTATTTCCACATCTGCGGAAAAGGGACCGCAGATGCGGAAAAGGGGATCGCAGATGCGGGCATGGTCGTCAGAGGGATTTTCCGCAGAAGCAAGCAGCTGTCCGTAGAAGCGAATTTGGACTGCAGAAGCGGTCCTGGGCAACAGTGAAGCTCCGTAGAAGCGGAGGAATCCCACAGATGCGGTATATTGATCGCGGTTACGAAAATGTCTAGACAGAAAAGGGTCTTAAGGTTTCATTTTGTTCCGCGAGCTAAGGTATTTTCCATCATTTTTGAACATCCTTGAGAGCTTTTGGACAAGAATTGAAGGGGATTTCGACTGGGATTGATTGGAGGTAAGTTCTATGGCCCTAAATACATGATTTAACGGTAGAATCAACCTAGAAATTCATGAAAATTTATCAAAAATGGGGAAGAACTAGGGCTTGAGTTTTGGTATTTCAAATTGGGTTTTGATAGGTCATTTGAGCTCGGATTTGGGAGTTCTTGATATGTATAGACTCGTGGCGAGATAAGGAATCCGTTGATATAAAAATTTTTGGAATTCAAGAAGTGGGCCCCGGGCTTGGGTTTGCAAATTTCGTATTTTTGATGATTTTCGATTCGTTTCGATTGCGTTATGTTCCCTTAGCCTATTGTGATGTATTCATTGGGGTTTTGATCAGATTCGATGCGCGAGGAGGTCGATTTAAGAGGCAAGGGCATATCGAGCTAGGATTTTTGCCGGCTTGAGGTGAGTAATGATAGTAAATGATATCCTGAGGGTTTGAAACCCCGGATCTGCACAACGTAGTGCTATATTGAGGTGAAACACGCGCTTAATGGCGAGCACGGGGTTGTTACTACTGGGGATTGTGACTTGGTTCGTCTCGTTTGATATTTACTGCGTACTGATTGAGATGTGTTTATTATCATCATGACTTGGGCTTATTGACATATTTTGGGTTTAATGCCAACTACTTGAATCCTTCGTGGACTTTTATCACTGTTTCCTCACTATTTTGATACATTACTTGAACTCAGTCCTAATGATTATACTGCTTTACAAACTCAACCACTTTAATTGAATCTTGAGACTTAAATGATATTTCCACTGTTGTTTGGGTGGAGCACTACTATTTTATTGATGCCCTATGTCATTATGATGTTTTCTGGACTAAGCGAGGCCGAGGGCCTGAGATACATTTATATGCCATGAGGTGACTTGGGTGACATGAGAAGGCATTCAGGCCTTGTGAGTGATGTGAGGAGGTTTTCAGTCCTTGTGAGTGATGTGAGGAGACTTTCAGGCCTTGTGTTGATATAGTGCCTGGGCCGTAAGGAACCCCTCCGGAGTCTGCACACCCACAGTGAGTGCGAGTACCCATATGATCTGAGAGTGAGCTCGAGGGGATGATATTATGCTGAGTGACTGATATTGAGCCCGAGGGGCTGATACTGTTCTGAGCGATTGATACTGAGCCCGAGGGGAAGATTTCTACTCACTATTCACTTGTTGTTTTACCTGATTTACCTATTTTTAAAAGGAGATTTAATTTGACTCTTTACTATTTTAGTGCTTTAAGTGATTTACTGCCTGATATAGAATTGCTTTGTGCATTTATGTATTTTTCATGCCTTCGGTTATTATTCATTTTTATTAATCACTGGGTCGGAGTACTGATATTACTTCCTGCACCATGTGTGCAGATTCAGGCATAGCAGAGTCCGCGCCTGAGCACTGATTCCTTCCAGACCAGGCAGTGAGTTGGAGTTACGAGATAGCTGTTGACGTCCGCAGCCCCTTGTCTCTGCTATTTTATATCATATGATTTCCTCCAGACTATTATACCAGATCTTATATTTCGTAGACTTATAGCAAACTCTGCAGTAGCTCATGACTTGTGACACTCCGGTTTGGGTTGTATCTTTGCTATTACCGTTGTTTCCGCATTTATAACTGTTTTACACGTGTTTTAGATTTTTTAATGTTAATTAATTGTTAAAAGAGGTGTTTGCATTGTTCTAGCTGGCCTTGTGTTCAAGAGAGGCGCCATCACGATTGGGTTTGGGAATTGGGTCATGACAATAGCTAGACTCGAGGCTGATAGCAAGTACCTAGATCTGCTCATTGAAAATATGTGCAGGAAAGGGCATGAGTACACCACAAAGGTACCCTGTAAGTTTCAAGTATAACCTCAATCGAGTAATGACGAGATCAGGTTAGGGCCCCACTAGTATAAATATAATAAAATAAGACAGAAAGAATATTACAGCAAAAAACTAAATACAAAAATCTATCAGGAATAGAATTCAATGGAAACTAACAACTCAGAAAGCAGTAATAGCAAGAGAGGATCTCCCGGGATACCGTCCAGTAGTCCCAAACATAAATGTGGAGGGGGATATCCCGGAATACTATTCCATAGTCCCAAAGTAAATATGCAGTACATGGGGATCTCCCGGAATATTATTCTGTAGTCCCAAAGTAAATATGCAGCCCAACCAATAGAGATAACAGTTACAGTAAGAAAACCACAATTTAGGCTAAGTCCAAGTCAAAGAAGAATAGGAAGCTTCACTAAAACATGCTGCACAGTGTTTAGATAGACAGTTAAGGTAGTTAAGGCTCGTAAGCATGCTTTCCTAAACTAAACAGGATAGTTACATATACTAGTTTTACTCAATTAAAGGAAAATAGATATGTGATTAATGACAATGGGTTTTTAAAACAAATAGCACGTGTACGCACTCGTCACCTCATGTACACGATGCTCACATATCAAATAGTACCAAAACCTAAGGAGAGTTCCCTCACACAAGGTTAGGCAAGCCACTTACCTCAAACCAAGCTCAATTCAATCTGAAACAATACTGAATATCCGGCTCCGGGTGGCCCAATTTTGGCCAAATCAATTACATAACGTAAATATAGCTACAATAAACTAAGTTAGCTAATGAAATCAAAGCTAATGCAAGAAAATAGAAAAATTCCCAAAAAGCCTCCTCGGGCTCACGTCTCGGAATCAGGTAAAAGTCACAAATTATGAACACCCATTCACTCACGAGTCTAAACATACCAAATTTACTTAAATACGATACCAAAATCTTGATCAAAACCCCAAAATTTGGCCTCAGACATTTTCTCAATTTTCCCAATTTTTCACCCCAAATCCGAAATTAAATGATGAAATCAAGCATAGATTAGTGGGATATAATCATAAAGGAGATAGGAATCATTACCCACAAGCTTCCTCCGAAAATCTCTCCCAGTTTTGCCTTCTATCGAGCTCTCAATCAAATATTGTGTTATGAACTCAAACCCTTGTTTTTGAACTTTAAATCTGCCCAGGTACGCCCTTCTTCAAACACGACGACCACCTCTCGTTCGCGTAGAACAAAAGTGTGATGACCCAGCCAGTCTTCTCATGATTTATCACTCTGTTTCCCCTATTTATTTTTCGTTATCCGTGTTTTATGTGATCAAGTCGATTAGTTTGCGTTCGGATTGGATTTGGTAAGAAATGAGATACTTAGTCTCTTTTAAGAAGGTTTAAGTTGGAAAAGTCAACCGGATGTTGACTTATGCATTAAAGGGCTCGGATGTGAGTTTCGATGATTTGGTTAGCTTCGGGAGGTGATTTATGACTTAGGAGTGTGATCAGAATTGGTTTTGGAGGTCTGGAGTAGAATTTGGCTTGAATTGGCGAAGTTGATATTTTGGCGATTTTCGGTTGGTAGGTGAGATTTTGATCTGAGGGTCGAAATGGAATTCTGAGAGTTGCTGTAGTCAAAATTTTAGGTCATTCAGACGTGGTTTGGTTGGGTTTTTGATCGAAGGCGTATTTCGGAAGTTTTTAGTAAAATTAGGCTTGAATTCAATGAGTTTTGGGTAATTTGATGTTGTTTGAGGTGTTTTGATGATTGGAACAAGTTTGAATGAAGTTATAGGGTGTTTAGGTGCTTTTGGTTGAGGTCTCGGGTGCCTCGGGCGTGTTTCAGGAGGTTAAACGAATCAGTTTCATGTTTTGAGAACTTCAGAAATTGCAGGTTTCAGTTGCAGGCATTTTGGCCTTCGCATTCGCGAAGGGGATCTCACATTCGCGAAGGGGCCGGGATTCGTAAGCTTCACGTTTGCAAGGGACCATGCTGCGTTCTAAAGGTTTGTGAGAGGACCGCATCGCGTTCGCAAGTGTGTATACGCAAACGCATAGGAGGAATTAGGTCTGATGGTCAGTTAGTTAATGCGTTCGGGATGGAGCAAACGCGTTCGCGGAGGTCAAGGCTGTGGAAGCATCGCGTTCGCGACTGGGAGGTCGTGTTTGTGTAAGGTAAAAGTTGGTCAATGCAATTTTGTGCTACACGTTCGCGAGAGTTTGACCGCGTTCGCGAAGAAGGATTTTTAAGTGTTGGGCAGAACATTTTAAAAGGCTATTCCACGATTTTGAGGTTTAGAACCTCCATTGTTGAGCAATTTTGGAGCTTGGAAGAGCTAATTGGAGAGGGATTCGAGGGAAATCACCTGGATGTAATATTTTTGAACTCAATACTCGTTTCTATTGTGAAATCTACCTAGAAATTCAAGAAATGGGCCCGGGGTTCGGGTTTTGGTAATTTCGGGATTTGTGCCCGTTATTGATTGTTTTCGCTTGGGATTTGTCCCCTTAGCATATTATGATGTATTCGTTCTGATTTTGGATAGATTCGACGAGCGTGGAGGCCAATTAGAGGGGCGAAGGAATCGTGAGCTAGAGATTTTGCCGGTTCGACGTGAGTAATTATTGTAAATGATATTCCGAGGATTTGAAACCACGAATTGCACATCGTAGTGCTATATTAAGGTGACTTGCACGCCGGATAGCGAGCGTGGGGTAGAGAACCATTAGGGATTGTGACTTGGTCCGTCCTGATTGATGAATTTACTACGTATTTGACTGAAATTTACTTGTTATCATCATGATTTGGGCTGATTGCCATATTTGGGCACCAACTATTTGAACCCTTCGAGGAATTTTTTATCACTATTTCCTCACTATTTCGACTTATTACTTGAACTCAGTCCTGTTGATATCTACTACTTTACAAACTCAGCCACTTTTACTCAGATTTGAAACTTAAATGATATTTCTAAATGATGTTTTGGGTTGAGAACTACTATTTTACTAATGCCCGAAGGGCTTGTGATGATATCTGACTAAGTGCATCCGAGGGCCATATATGAGGATACACTGAGCGATATGAGGCCGAGGGCCTGAGGTACATTTATACGTCACGACGTGGCTTGAGTGCTGTGAGACCGAGTGATGTGAGGTCGAGTGCCAAGAGATGATGCCACGAGGTGGCTTGATATTGCGCTTGGGCCTTAAGGGGACCCTTCGGAGTCTGCACACCCACAGTGAGCGTGGGTAACCATTGTTCTGACAGTGAGCCCGAGGGTCTGATATTGTTCTAAGAGCCAGCCCGAAGGGCTGAGAGTGTTCTGAGAGTGAGCCCGAGGGGCTGAAACTATTCTGAGAGTGAGCCCGAGGGGGTGATACTATTCTGAGAGTGAGCCCGAGGGGATGGTACTGTTCTGAGATATTGCCCGAGGGGCGAACCTTTATGTGTTCATCTTTCCTATTTACTTGTCATTTTACCTGTTACATTGTGGTATTTGTGCCTGAGAGGCGGATTTTCGGTGCTGATCGACATTAACTATTTTGCATTCATTGCGTAACTACTGAAAAAGTCATTTTCAAAAGAGTTTAAACTGAGCTAAGATATTTCTAAAGATTTCATAGGTTTACTGTTTTTCTTAAAGGGTTTTAACTACTTCTATACAACATGTTGGTTTGCTTTATGTGATTTCTTACTGCTCAGTTTTTATTTACCTTTATTACTCACTGAGTTGGAGTACTCACTTTACTCCCTGCACCGTGTGTGTAGATGTAGGTATTTTTGCACCCGATAGTGGGTTTTGACTGATCGGAGGCAGAGTTATCGGAGTTAGCAAGGTGACTGCCAATGTTCGCAGCACCACTTTTCCCCCTTTTGTTTATTAGTCATGTTTCGTATATTTCAGACCTTGTAGTTGTATTTATACTCTAATAGATGCTCGTGACTTGTGACACCCCGGTATTGGGCTGTATTCTGCACTTTATGAGAAATCTTTTGTTTAGATTGTGGTTATTTAATCATGTTAAAATGGCTTTTTAATATTAGCTACTAAAAAAGGCGAAATAGGTTGGTTGGCTGGCCTTGTCTTCACGATAGGCGCCATCACGATCGGATCGGTGTTAGGGTCGTGATAAGTTGGTATCAGAGCATTGGTTACTCACGTCTCACGAGTCATGAGCAGTTTTAGTAGAGTCTCGTGGATCGGTACAGAGATGTCTGTATTTATCCTCGATAGGCTGTAGAACCTTTAGGAAAACTTTGCATTCTTGAATTCTTATCGTGCGTCCTTGATTCAGCGTGAAAAGTAACTCTTGAAATTCCTTCCACGCATTCGCATGCGCGCATGACCTCTCAGTATCAGTTGTACCTTGATGGCTTGTGATTCCCTGATCGAGGGGCAAGATGTAATCTCTGTGAGTTTATGTTGGGCCAGTCTTGAGGATTTGAGGCCGGGTCTTTGCCTATGGCTTGAGCACTGAGGTGCTGATTGTGTGAACAAAATAGTTTTGAACTTATATGTTCGGTAGTGTCCCTGTTAGTGGAAGTGACGGTTGTGGCTATGCGATGAGTATGTTAGTACTGCGAGGTGTATCGGTATGATTTGGAAGTGACGAGAAGTGTCTGCTGAATGATGGAAGAACTATTAGATGCTTGGAGTCTATCTTGATTCGAGTTATAGCCCGAGTTATGGGCGTGTGAAGAATCTTTCCATGTTCCTAGTTGGGAGTGAAGTAAATTTCATGTTGCAGTATGAGTCTAGACTCAGGAAGATCAAGTGACTGCGTAATGCTTGTGATGATGGAAGGTATACAGAAATGTTAGTTGGAGGCAAAGCAGGTGGGTTGTCTCCTACGGAGTGTTCTAAAGTTGTGTGATCCTTATGTTGTCTTTTAGAAGATCTCATTTTCAAGTGAAAAATATGTGTTGAAATCTAAATTGGGTCGCCTAGAGAGTGAGCTTGTCTGTTGCGAGGATGAATGCAATATTTGCAGAAGATTTAAAGTATCAGATGGTATGTGTTTCACGAGCTTATGAAGGATTGAGTTTAATCTCACTATCATATTATGGCAACAAGAGAGTGTCTGTGTTATGAGTTATTGGGTATGTTTTTATCTATGGCTTCGAGCCAAGTGGGGGAGTTTGCTATTGATTAAGTTGATTGCACGATTAAGTGCTATGTCGGTTCCAATTTGAAGCGTGTTGGTGAGTCAGTGATAGTTCACAGAGATTGAAGTCGAGGATGGCTCGAGTGAAGGAAACTTTTTGAAAGGTTATATGGTGCTTCGTATGTGTATGAGAATCACAGGATGTCTTAAGTTGTTGTTGGTGTCACACCTCCTTTTTACCCACGCCCGCAGGGGTGCATAGGAGTTTTTCCAATTAAAGGACAATCAAAACGGGATTTATTATTAAAATCTAGAGTCGCCACTTGGGAGATTTATGGTGTCCCAAGTCAATGGTTTAATCTCGAATCGAGGAGTTCCGTGGTTCTAGCACGGTCGCTCAACTGTCATATTTAGCTTATTTATCCGATTTTAATACATTTGAACCTATGTGCTAATTTTAACTTTGAACCGCTTTTATCATTTTTTTTGTTTAAAAGAATTGCAACGTTGTGAGAATGTATCTCGAACTGCGTCACACAAATGTACCCGTAGTTTTTGATGTGTTCCGACTTCGTTGATATTTGGATGTGGGTCACATAAATGTGTACCCGAGTTTAGGGAGATAACATTATTAAATACGCGCCTAAAGATGCTAACGTGTTATTATTTTGAGAAAAATCGTGAAATTCTCTATACGGCCTATCTCGAAATCTAAGCATTTAAGATAACCATCTACTGAGGGCCCCGCGATTTGCGTTTTATTAGGCGGGGCTCATCTCGTTCATTTTCAAAGGGCAATCCTAAAGTGACTACATTTCTACTTATTTTTTGTCTCTAAAGAAAAATAAAAGTCCAAATTAATTACACGCATGAAAAGGCCGTAACTTATTTATCGGATTATGACAAATGCAAAAAAATAAAAAAATTTGCACTCGAGCGTGCACAAAGGGAGATTATTTCATTCCTTATTCTATTAGTGAATATTACCAAAGCCGAGAATATAATAAAACATGAGATTAACAAACAATATTTACCAAAAAAAACAGACTAATTATTCTCTACTAACTTAGACCAACATTATTAGATAATTGGACCGTTGGAATTAATCGTATGAAATTCAGAACCACTTTTATTGTTTACAATTATTTGAAACTAGAACTATCTTTAATCGCTAATGCTTATTCGAAAGTTTGTTAAACTTAAAAGGCATTTGGAAAATCTATTACATTCCAAGGAACGTTGACGTGCCTTGTTCGAACTCAACTCATTTTTCGATTCCAGTTTTCGTGAATTCAAAGTTATGTAATCAATTAAATCGAAACAATTCTTAGTATTGACTATTTACCAATTCAAATGGCCACAAGTATAAGGAAAATGGTTCAAAGCTACCTAAGATGGTCCTAGGTGTAGTCCAAGCTAGTTCAACATCTAGTGACTTATTTTGACTTATGTAAACTAAACAATGGGTCCTAATTTGCGAATTACTATATGTTATGGTTAATATCTACTACATAACCCAATTCAAATTGAATGTGATTTTGAACTACCTTATTCTAATAATATGAAATAACAACTGAAACTATTTAACTATTAAATTCATACAAACACACATCTAATAGTTTAACAATCTAATAGTTTGCTCAAGTTAAACACACATGCTGAACTAACGACTGTTCACGTCATTTCAAGAATTCAATTCAACAGTTCAATATTATACAATGTTTAACAGATAACCCACCTTAAGAAACAATTTTAATTATACACATAACTACCATCTATATAACAGGAAAACATATAACTACTATCAATTAAAATGCAGGCAGTCTTCAGTTGAACATTAAACCCTTCGAACATTTCATTTCGAACTTCAACGAGCTTACATCAATGTGGTTCAGGGTAGTGTACCTGGTATTGGGATACAAGAAGGAGAGGGGCATAAGAATCAAGCAGCAATGGAAAATAACACAGCAACAGCAACAGTAACAGATTGGCCCAGCAACAGATTTAGAATACCAGTAGAATCCCAGCAAACACACCAATGAAACAGTGACAAATTACCCAACCAAACTCAGGAAACAAACCAAATGACACCCTAGCAATATCTTAGAAATAAACCAGCAATCACAAACAGAACAGGATGAACCAGAAGTGCAAAAGATGCAATGGACAATTCTGATTTTCTGTTGTTTAACACTCAAAATAGAACACTCTCAAAAACTCTCAAACTACTGATCTCAGGACAAAAGACAGCCTGTTTTCACTCTCTAAAACTGAGCTCTTGTGTTAAAAGTCAGCCAACTTTCTAAGCTCTCAATACTGAATTTCTAATGTTCAAAATCCAGCCAGCTCAAATTTTTCTAACTCACAACTTTTAGAGTCAAAATCCCCTTTAAATAGTCCCAAATGACTCTTATTTATACCCAAACTCTACTGACTGTCCAGCTACTAAGAGCATTTCAAAAATCAGAAAACCTTTTCAATATTCCCTGACAGCCACTACAGTATGTCTTGTTTTAATTCAGAGGTTATGGGTACTTATTGTTTAATCACTACCTTTTAACCCTCCCATACTATTCTTGATTATTCTATAACCACTCAACAAGAACTGTCAGTACCCATCATCCCTTAACCTCATTATTTTATTGCCTAAGATGGGCAGTCTGATTTAGATTTCAAGCGTGCCCTGACATCCGTATGAAATGGTGCCCATGACTTCTGTTTTCTGACCTTAAGAGTGTTTTGAACAGTCATCAACCCCCCATTACTGATTAAACTATTTCATTAGTTTAATCAGTTCACCATTTTCTTAATCTAATGGTTCATCAGTTTAAAGCTCACAAAAACAAACCAAAGAACACCATTAACTAATCCGTTTCAACAACATTCAAACATCAAAACCAATCAATTACTGAGATAAAACGAATTGAAGCCAATGAGACTACACATATATTTAACTGAATTTGAAAACAACAAGAATGACTAATCAATTCAATTCAACATGACGAACAAACTTAATTCATCATGAACAGACTCAACTCAACTCATTTGATAAACTAACCTATACGAACAAACTTTAATTCATCACGGGCACAGAAACAGAAATGAAGCAGGAAGAGAAACAGATGAAAACGAGGATTTCAAACAAAAATGAACCAAAATTTCAAGGAACTTAAACAAAGAAACAGAAAGAAAAGAAGAAGAAAAATACCGAAAACAAGTCATATCGAACAAAACCGCAACATCATTCAAATTCTTTGGCCGGGGTGGACCTTAATAATGTGTTCTCAAAGTGAAAACACATGGCTAAGGTCCAATTCGGTCCAAATCTTCGCCATCATGTTGAATCTTCGAGTTAACGGGACTAGGGCTTCGATTTTTGACTCGACATTCGAGTGGTTTGAGGGGTATTTGAGGGGAAATACCGGTGGAATAAGGACCAGGGAAGCATGGGGGTCAACGAGTGTAAATTTGGGGCTAATTGGAGAAGACAAGGTTTGGGGAGGGATTCTTCGATTGAAGATTCGGCCAGTTCTGGGATGATTCGAGAGACTAGGGGTAGGGATTTGTGTTGAGGGTGGTATGGGGGTCTAGTGGTGTTAGTACGGTGGCCGGCGTCGTTGTTGCTGGCGGGTTTCAGGCGGAAGCAAAGGGGGTGGCTAAGGTTGGTGGGGGTTGTCTGTTCAGTCACAGAGAGAGAGACGAAGGTGGGGGTAGTGGCTTGGGGGGCGGGGTCTGTTTGGGGGGTTATATACGAGATAGGGAGAGGAATCCTGGCCGTTCGATCTGATGAGATCAATGGCCTAGATTGATCACTGAAGTGGAACGACGCCGTTTAGCTTAGGGTGGACCGGGTTGTGGAGATGGTGATGGGTCGGGTCAGGTGAGACGTGATCTTGGCCGTTGGATTGAAACAAATCAATGGCCTGGATCCAACGGCCAGATACGACGTCGTTTGGATAATGGAGACGGACTGGACCATAAATGTTTTGGACCTGACTTAATTTTAATTTAAAAAGTCAGGCCCGGTTCTGAATTTACCCATTATTTTCATTTTTCTTCTTTTTCTTCCATTTTCCTTTTAATTCCCAAAATACCAAAATTCCTACATTAAGTTGTAAAGATCAAAATTAAGTTAGAAAAATACTAATTGACCTTTAAATAATTATCACACCAAAATTAAACACTAATCACAAACAAAATCTGGCACTTGGACATTGAATGCCAAAAAATACAAAAATACGTATTTTTGTGATTTTCATTCTTTTAAGAACCCAATATGGTTCAGTTAATTCCTAATTGCACAATTAAATCATAAATGTGCATGCAACATATATTTTTGTATTTTTTAATTAATTAAAGCAAAATAAACATTCATAGACAAGAAATACAGATAATTATCCAAAAATGCCACGCAAATTCTCAAAATTGTATCCAAAGGACATTTGTTTTTATTTTTTGATTTCTTTTGGAGTAGTTTTCGTGAAGCAAAAATTCCGTGCTCACAGTTGGTAAAGAATACCCAGTGTGTAGAACATGAAGATGCTTGTTTGTATTGGGATGAGGTCGTATCTTGCAGTATCAAAGTGCTAATGAGGAACAGGTGATTCTGTTCGTTTGATCAGGCTAATTGCAATGTAAATAGAGTAAATGACTCTCGAGAATGGTTCTAATGTGTTCAAGATTCTACATGTAACAATTAGGTATCTTAAAGTTGTATTTATGATTGGAAACTGAGTCTCCATTGGAATAGGTCAAGACTTATGTTATTCCTATGTTAATTATGAGATTCCATGTATCAGTACCAGGAGGGTAAAGGTAACGAATTTAGATTCGTAGGAGTTCTTTGGAGTAAAGTATTTTGGAATGTGGTACTTTTGGGAATGTTTAAGAAAGTATTCAGCGACTTATGAGCCTTAGATGGTGTGGCTTTATGCTTGGTTCCGTGTGGTAAGTCTGAGTTGAGGAATTGTAGTGCTACAACAAAAAAAGGAAATATCAAATTGAAGATGAATCAGAAAGAAATTTAGATAGATGGGGTGGCTTGGTAGTAGACTAGACCGGTATAGTAAGGATATGATTTGTTCCTTATGTGTGCTCGAGGTAATGAGTTCCAATAGGTATTTTGCGGCAATTCTCTTAGGTTTTGACGGCTTGCTTAGCTTAGTAGAGTTAGAAGGATTCAGTCCTGGCAGGTCTGATTTGTGAAAAGTGAACTCGGAGAGTCCTTGATGGTCTTTACCGCAGTTTAGAGATGTATGTTTTCTATGGGCATGCGGAGCATGTGATGTATAGTGGTTTTCTTCTAGGTGGGACCAAGGGAAAGTTTTTGACTAGTTGAGTATGTAGATGTTTATGGCTCGGAAGGGAGATGAGGTTCTCATGTTATCCTAGGATGGTATGGTATATGCGATATGTTGTGGACGATTGAGATTTGCGTGTGTAAGGTTACAGTTCAGTTCTGAATGGAAAGTCATCAAATTCTTAGGCAGCACAGGCAGTTTTAGGTGATTAGAGAAATGAGCTTCAGATGATTAGGGTGAATGATCTTCAGATGATTAATGAAATGGTACTACTAATCATAGTTATTTGACGAGGTTATATGTTTTAGAAAAGGCAATGTGATTAAGTTGATAATACTTCGGTAGTACTGCAGTGCTTTCTTGTTAGATCGACTGTTGATATTCGAGTTTGCTTGATGGCACAGGAGAATTTTAGAATATCTTTCGTGAAATTTTTGGGTACTTGAGGTGTGATATGTATTCGGACGGCAAAATTTGGGATCAGGTATGGTGATTTGTGTGCTACATGGAGTTGGAGACCGGGAGTTCTCATATTTAGTCTATGATGTAGTTGTAGATCGTGTGTATCAACACTGTTTAGTGACTATCCGGATTTGGGCCGTGACAAGTTGGAGACCCGAGCGGACCTTTTGTTGCTTGGTATATTAGATCTTGGCTATGATATTGGGCTCAGACTGGTAGTTTCTATGTTGTATTATTCTGGGCTATTGCGATAAGACGGCGCTGCTGGCTACACCGGAGAATGCCATGGGTTGAGTGGCGATGTTCGACGGATTATGTCGTATTGAGGATTTTTTATATTTCGAAGACCCAGTGGATGGGGGGGGAGGATTTGTCTTTCTTATTTGGGATCTTGTGATGAGTGTCACTATTGAGGCTCCTCATATTGATTCATTTTCGGTGGTGAGGGACTTTTGGGATGTGTTTTTTGTGGCAGGGCATGTCGTCAGACAAGGTTGTCGACTTCATTATTGATTTGGTGCCTTGCACCGTATCGTATGGCACCAGCAGAGTTATAGATGTGGAAGGAGAAGCTTCAAGTTTCCTTGATAAGGAGTTAGTTGGCAGGCCAATATGGGTGAGTTTTCTAACTTGAGTCGGCTTGGTTGGCTCCGAATTGTATTGTTGAGGGATGTGTTGATTCAACTGTTATTGAGCCTATTAGTAATCTGGTGAGATCAATGAGTTACCTTTCTATGTTGCGAGGTGTTGTGATTTCTTGGTTATGGGAATATGTGGTGCGGTTCAATTGGGGTTTAGTGAAATTCAAGCGGGAAGAGTAATTGGCCGGTGCTGAGGAGCTTGGGGTGCAGCTCTTTCATTTGGGTCATTTTCATGATTTGAGTATGTTCGGACAGTTTCTTATTGGTGCGCGTATTATGCAAGTTAAGGCTTAGGCCTGTATTGATGTGTCATGTCACTAGAGTGGTGTGTTGGATTCGAGGGGATTGTTGGGAGGATAAAATCGAGGTTCGGTTAAGGAATCTGCTGTGGTATTAGCCAAAAAAGGAAGTGGCTTCATAAATGGTTGATCTGAGAAATGGTGATGGCTTACCGTGTGTTTTATTTATCATTGACAGTATATGAAAGTGTTGGGATGAGACTTTGCTTATATGAGGTTTTCTACCGGTATTCGATCGTTGTGTTCAGCTGTTGTGAATAGAAGTTATCATTACGAGCGTTTTGACTTATGTGGTGTATCGGGTAATTCCACCTGAGGTTGTAGGTACGGGTTAATACAACTGGTTCGGGCTTATTCTGAATATAGATGTGGGGTTCTGATCTTGTGTATGATTTCGGAAATGGAAATGTGGTTCTAAGGTTTATGGGCTAGATTGGATTGTGAAATTTCAGTTACAATGTGTTATCGGACCTATATGAGATAGGGTGACGTGGGATCACCCCGGGTATATGCATGGTAAGGTTATTGAGCGATTGGTTGGCTTTTGGAACAACTCTAGGCACGTTCGAGGATGAACGTTTGTTTAAGTTGGGGAGGATGTGATCATCCGGCCAGTCGTCTCATGAGTTATCGCTCTGTTTCCCCCATTTTTGCTTCTTTATGCTTTATTATCTGTGTTTTATGTGATAAAGTCGATTAGTTTGCGTTCGGGTTGGAATTGGTAAGAAATGAGACACTTAGTCTCTTTTAAGAAGGTTTAAGTTGGAAAAGTCAACTGGATGTTGACTTGTATGTTAGAGGGCTCGGATGTGAGTTCTGATGGTTCGGTTAGCTTCGGGAGGGGATTTATGGCTTAGAAGTGCGATTGGAATTGGTTCTGGAGCTCCGGAGTAGAATTAGGCTTGAATTGGCGAAGTTGATATTTTGGCAATTTTTGGTTGGTAGGTGAGATTTTGATCCGAGGGTCGGAATGGAATTCCAAGAGTTTTTGTAGCTTCATTATGTCATTTAGGATGTGTGTGCAAAATTTTAGGTCATTCGGACGTTGTTTGGTTGGGTTTTTGATCGAAGCCTTGAATTCGATGAGTTTTGGGTAATTTGATGTTGTTTGAGGTGTTTTGATGATTGGAGCAGTTTGAATGAAGTTATAGGGTGTGTAGGAGCTTTTGGTTGAGGTCCCGGGGGCCTCAGACGTGTTTCGGGATGTTAAACGGATCAATTTCATGTTTTGAGAACTTTAGAAATTGTAGGTTTCAGTTGCAGGCATTTTGGCCTTCGTGTTCGTGAAGGGCCCGTGATTTGTAAGCTTTGTGTTCGCGAGGGTCCATGCCGCGTTCGCGAAGGTTTGTGAGAGGACCGCATCGCGTTCGCGAGTGTGTATATGCATACGCGTAGGAGGAATTAGGTCTGATGTTCAGTTAGTCAACACGTTCGCGAAGGAGTAAACACGTTCGCGAAGGTCAAGGCTGTGGAAGCATCGCGTTCGCAACTGGGAGGTCGCGTTTCCGTAAGGTAGAATTTGGTCAACGCAGTTTTGTGCTACGCGTTCGCAAGAGTTTGACCACGTTCGCGAAGAAGGATTTTTAAGTGCTGGGCAGAATGTTTTAAAAAGGGTATTCCGCAATTTTGAGGTTAAGAACCTCCATTGTTGAGTGATTTTGGAGCTTGGAAGAGCTAATTGAAGAGGGATTGAAGGGAAATCACCTAGAGGTAATATTTTTGAACTCAATACTCGTTTCTATTGTGAAATCTACCTAAAAATCCTTGAACCTTAAGTTAAAAATGGAAGACACTAGGGCTTGGGAGTATGAAATTTGATTTGGGGACTTGAAGATCCAATTGGGGTCGGATTTGAGAACTTTTGGTATTAACTCGTGAGGAGATAAGGAACCCGTTAGTGTGAAAATTTTTGAGTTTCGAGAAATGGGCCCGGGGCTCGGGTTTTTGTAATTTTAGGATTTGTGCTCATTATTGATTGTTTTCGCTTGGGCTTTTTCCCCTTAGCATATTGTGATGTATTCGTTCTAATTTTTGGATAGATTCGACGCGCATGGAGGCTGATTTGAGGGGCAAATACGCCGCGAGCTAGAGATTTCGCCGGTTCGAGGTGAGTAATAATTGTAAATGATATTCTAAGAATTTAAAACCCAGGATTGCACATCGTAGTGCTATATTGAGGTGACTTGCACACCGGTTAGCGATCGTGGGGTAGAGCACCGTTGGGGATTGTGACTTTCTCCGTCCTGATTGATGAATTTACTATGTATTTGACTGAAATTTACTTGTTATCATCATGATTTGGGCTGATTGCCATATTTGGTCGCCAACTATTTGAACCCTTCGGGGATTTTTATCACTATTTCCTTACTGTTTCGACTTATTACTTGAACTCAGTCCTGTTGATATCTACTGCTTTACAAACTCAGCCACTTTTACTTAGATTTGAAACTTAAATTATATTTGTAAATGATGTTTTGGGCTGAGAAATACAATTTTACTAATGCCCGAGGGGCTTGTGATGATATATGACTGAGTGCGGCCATAATGAGCACTAACGGGCCCCGAGGGGCACGAGAGATTTGTGCATCATCTCTCGGCACTTGGCCTCACATCACCCAAGCCATCTCGTAGCGTATAAATGTACCTAAGGCCCTCGGCCTCATATCGATGTTCAACTTTGGTAATGATTTTTGAATGCGACAGTTCGCTTATTTGAGGGTCGTTTCTTCTTTGTAAACTGTTTGGAAGATTTTAATATATTGAAAGGTTTAAGAGGGCATTGATGGCGTGAATCATAAATGGGAGGATTCAAAACTGATAAAACTAAAATTACTAGCTGAAGTTCGTGTTATTACTTGGTTGTGGCGTCGATTAGTATCGTACATGAGGAGCTGAACTATACAAATGAATGCCTTTTTCCACCAAA
>MU752141.1:53624-81963 GCA_026770625.1 Nicotiana glauca | reverse complement strand
GACTTGAACAATTGATATTAAATTTAAATGTGGATACAGTAATGAAAGTCATTTTCCCATGAAAGAAAACTAACTCCAAATCTAGTAGTATATGAATTTCTTTAATTTCAAGAAAACATGTCTCTTAGGCCACTGCTTAACAAATGAGTTTAAAGTATTTCCTATCTTATGGCTTGGGTGTGGATTCTATTATCAAACAATAGCATTGCTTTTTCTCTATGTGTTATTTGTGCATGTGGAGGTTGCAGAATTAGAACAATTTGTTAGTCTCGTGTTTTTATTGCTTTGGGGCATTAATTTGGTGTAGTGAATTATATTTGGGCATTGCTTTGGGGTTTGTCTTTTAGTTACACGCTAAATGTATATCAATGGTACGTGAATATTAAGTAATTAAGTGCGTAGTTGTTTTAGGCGCGTATTTTAATAACACTATCTTCTTAAACTCGGGTGCATATTTATGTGACCCACATCCAAATCTCAACGAAGTCGAAACGTATTGATAATCATGGTACATTGATTGTAATGTGGCTTGAGATACGTTTTCACGACGTTGCAATTCTTATAAAAATAATAATAATCAAAAGCGGTTGAAAGTTAAAATTTGCACATAAGTTAAAAGCATATTATTAAAATCAGATAGTTTAGCCATTTACAATAGTTTAAGCGACCGTGCTAGAACTACGGGATTCGAGGGTGCCTAACACCTTCCCTCGGGTCAACAGAATTCCTTACTTAGAATTTCTGGTTCGCAGACTTCATTTGGAAAGTCGAAAATTTCCTCGATTTGGTATTTAAATAAATCGGTGACTTGGGACACCGTAATTTATTCCAAGTGGCGACTCTAAAATAATAAAATAATCCCATTTCGAATATTGTCACTTTAAATGGAAAAACTCCCATGCACCCGCCCTTCGCGGGGTGCGGTAGCGCAAAAAGGAGGTGTGACATCAGTCACCCTCTAAGTGATCAAATAGGTCATCATTATAAGGCAAATGATACTGGTTCTTCACTATAACCTTGTTCAACTAGAAACAATGCATTCACATATGCATAGAACCATCCTTTTTCTTCACAAACAAGACAGGAGCACCCCAGATGACACACTAGGCCAAATAAAGCCCTTATCAAGAAATTTTTGTAACTATTCCTTCAACCCTTTCAACTCAAGAGGGGCCATACAATAAGGAGGAATAGAGATGGGCTGAGTGCCCGACAACAAATCAGTGCCAAAATAAATATTTCTGTTGGGCGGCATGCCCGAAGATCAGCTGGAAATACATCAGGGAAATCCCTCACTACTGGAACGCAGTCAAATGTAGGGGTATCAATACTGACATCTCTCACATAGGCTAGATGTGCGTCACACCCCTTTTCAACCATTCACTAAGTTTTAAGAAATGAAATGACTCTACTGTAAGTGTAATCTAAGGTAGCCCCTCCACTCTAATCGCGATAAACCTAGCATAGCCAGCGTTAGGATCTTGGCGTGAAGGTATGACAATCAATAATAGCATAATGGGACGACAACTAGCCGATGCCCAAGATAACATCAAAATATACCATGCTGAGTAATAATAAACTGGCTATGGTCTCAAAACCATTAAGTATAATCAAACACGACTGATAAACACGATCCACAATAAGAGAATCTGCCATAGGAGTAGACACATAAACAGAGGAACTCAAAAAATCCCGAGATACGCCTAAATACGGGGCAAAATAAGAGTATACATATGAATAAGTAGAGCCTGGATGGAATAGAACCGATGCATCTCTATGATATACTGGAACAATACCTATGATGATAGAATCGGAAGCAACAACCTCTGTACGAGCAGGAAGGGCATAGTATCTGGCTTAGCCAACCCTTTACGCCGACCTCTACCTCCCCGACCTCCACTTGTAGCTGGATGAGCAGATGGAGTGGCAGCATGTGTTGTAATCATAGCTTGGGAATCCTGTGGAGCACGTTGTGGATGAGAAGTATGTGGATGTGCACCCCTCCAACGTCTGGGTAAATCTCTCACCATATGGCGAGTGTTACCACACTCAAAACAAGCTCTAGGAGGACGTGGTTGTTGTGGCTGACTTGGACCAGATCTACTAGACTGACCACTGAAAGCACCCCGTGCAGGAGGAACACTAGATACTAGAGGTACATAATAAGGCTTCTTAGGTTTATAAGGAGCTATAATACCACTGGCTGCTGGAAGAGCCGAATGAACAAGGCGACTCAAATAACCCCTACTATGACGATTTGCAGTTGAGGCACGGGCACTAGAATAATGGCTCAACTCTTGAGACCTCTTGGCCTCTCTCTCCTCCCTATCCCGAGCAAGCACGCCCTGTACTCTCCTAGAAATACTCACCATCTGCTGATACGTGATATCCATCTCTAACTCCCGGGCTATGCTAGTGCTGATGCTGGGAATAAGCCCCTAAATAAATCGGCGAACCCTCTCATGAAATATAGAAACCAAGGTCGGTGCATGTCTAGCCAAGTCATTGAAACAAATGGCATACTCTAAGACAGTCATAGTACCCAGGCGCAACTTCTCAAAGTCCATGTGTCATACATCCATGAGTCTCTGAAGGATGTACTCCCTCAAAAACATATTCAAGAATTGAGTCCATGTAAGGGAAGCTACCTCAGCTGGACTGTCCAACTCAAAAGTATGCCACCACTAATAGGCTACTCCTCGAAGCTGAAATGCAGTAAAAGAAACCCCACTCGACTGTGCTATGCCTATAGTGCGGAGGATACGGTGGCACTACTCTATAAATCCATGAGCATCCTCTGATGCTAGACCCCCGAATGTAGGAGGTTCATACTTCTTGTACCACTCGAGCCTCTGCTCCTCCTCCTCCTCTGGAGTTGTTGCCATACCCTTGGGCTGAACTGGCTACAAGAATTACTGGTATAACCTCTAGGATCTGATCAACCTAAACCCGCTGCTTTGGAGTACAGGTAGCAAGAGTCTGTTGTCCTCCCCTGGCCTGAGATGTGGCTGCATAAAGGGGAATCAACCCTACCTGAGCTAGAGTGTTGTACATGCTCATGAACTGTGCAAGGGTATCATGGAGAGATATAGTAGTAGTAATAGGCGTATCAGGTGCCTCTGCTCCTACTAGAACTATGGGTGGATCCTCTGCAATAGCTCACACGGGTGCTCTGGTTGCACCACGTGCACATCCTCGGCCTTTACCTTAGCCCCGGCCTCGGGCTGATTCAGTAGTGGGAGAGGGTGCCTAGTCATCTCTGGTAGCACGTGTCCTCACTATCTATGAGAGAATAAAAGACAGAAGTTTAGAATTTCTATGTCAATAATCTCGCACGACAATGAATCAAATGAAGTGGAATTTTCCTAACAGTTTTAAAGCCTCCAGAAGATAAGTACAGACATCTCTGTACTGATAAGCGAGACTCTAATAAATTTGCTTGTGACTCACGACTCATATGAACCTAGAGCTCTGATACCAACTTATCACAACCCAATATCCCCCTCCGTGAACTGTCGTGACGGTACCTAGTCTCTACGATTAGGTAGGCTTACTATTGTGAGGACGTGATTTTTGCCTCACATGAATTACTCCCGCAAAGTCAAAACAAAAATGTTTATTTTTTATTGTGTGCAATTTTGTGAATTTTTCGTGATAATTTTTGTTTGCAATTGTGTGTGCACGTTTATTTTGAGCAGATTAATGAAAAGATACAAAAAAAATATAGCATTTACATTCAGGATTTAGTTGTATAATTTTTGAGTCATATGGTTAACTACTTATTTCTATAAAACCATAAAAAATAATTCCCTTTGAATTTTAGTGTTTAATTATGTGAGTGAGTACTTAATTGTTTGTGATAATTAGTATCTTTAAGTTTAATTCGGTTTATAATTTTTAGTTTTCAAAATTTTGGAAAATATTTAGAGAAAAACAAGAAAAGAAAAGAGAGGAGAAAGAAATTCAAAATTGGGTCAATTTTAATTAATCTCCAAACCCAAAACACACCAAGACCGCCCCAACTCAAGCCTAAATCACCCCTTATCCGATCCAGTCGACCAAGTCATCCAAACGACGTCGTTTTGGCCCACTCAAACCAGACCGTCGATCTCATTATATCGAACGGTCCAGTCCGTCTCCCACATCAATGAAACGACGTCATCTCAGGTGGGCTGATCTGAACCGTTCAAAGTCATTGATCCAACGATCCAAAACGCACCTCACTACCTGTTCATATCCCCCGATCCGTTCACATAATAGATCAACCCGGTCTCTATTATGTCTAAATGATGTCGTTTGTGTTAAACAATCAATCCAGGCCGTCGATCTTATTTGATCTAACGGTCTTGATTCAATCCACCCCCATGTATATAAATTCCCAAACAAACCCTACCCCCTTAGAACCCCCCCCCCTCTTCGTCTCTCTCAAGGTCTTCAGAGACCAGACCTCGCTCCAGCACTGACCGTCTGCCAAAAATCGCCCACGGCGGTGGCCAGTCACCAAACCCTCCCAAAATTACACCATCTCTTTACCACAACCTCCCCATCTCCATGCCACCCTCATCTTCCTTCGAATCCCAGCCCATCTCTTCGAATAACTAAAAACCTAACAGTTTCTCCACCGTGTCCGGCGACATCACCTCCGATGGCCTCCAAATTTAAACCCTAGGTCCCCATCATCTTCCTCTTCCTGAATATCCAAACCCCTACCGTCAAATAACTTCAGAACTCCTCGAATATTCATTTGATCGCATGAACCCTAGCGCCGCCACAAAATTCCCCGGTGGCCCCGCCGCCTCCAATCAGTCCCAAATTAACAGCATAGGATCCCTTTCCATCCCTCTTCTATAATTTCCAAGAATTTTCCCTCGAAAACTCCTCGAATCTTAAAATCCCCAATCCAGGTCCTAAGATGATAGACCTAAGTTCGAGATAGATGGCAATTATGCCAATTTTAGAGCCGGTTTTATCACTTAATAATGCTATTCACTTTTTCCTGACAAAGAACAAGTGATTAACATTATTTGGTGTCAAAATCGGAATGTCAAGTCAAGTCCGAGTCAAAATTTGGTGAGTTTCTTTTTCTTTCATTTTCATTTCTCTTTTATCTTTCCTTTCCATTCCTGTAAATTCGTTTTATGTGTTCATATACATGTCCTCTGCTTCGTCTCTTTTTTCTGTTTAGTTGAATCAATATTTGAATAAGAGTTTTAGATTAATTGAGTGTTATATTTTTGCTATTTGTTTAACTAGAAATTTACATGGTCTATTTTTTAGTTGGGTTGGTTTGAGTCAACAGGAATGCTCAGTTTTTGATTATCCTTGTCTGATTGTGATCGTTTAGTTAGTTGAATTAGGTCATCTTGGTTTGATAGCTTAAAAATTTGGTTGGACTAGAATGGGTCATTAGGACTCTTTCAATTGGAGTCAAACGGACCTCAGATTCTGCCTGAACCTTTGAGGTCCAGGAGAGGACAGTCCATGGGTGTTAAAGACCTGATTAATTATTCATTGGGTCAAATTGACCCATATTTTTGGTCTGTTCTCAGAATTAGTTTGAGGGAATAATCCACCAAGGTGTAACGGAATTTCAGGGGGTATTTTGGGAAATTAGATTACATGAATAATTGATTAAGGGCTGATGAATAATTAAAGTCTGTTAGTGGACTGAATTGAGACAGTTATAAGTGGAATTGAAAAGATAATATACAATTAATAGTGGGGAATGAACTTGCTGATTTTAGGGGACTGAAATAGGCACTAATGATTAAAATGAAAAGGCAATAGGATAGTGGACAATTAAGAATTGAGAGATAAGATTGATAATGGGGAGTGCATTGATTGAATACCACCAAAAGAGGACTTCTTAAAAAGAACATACAAAGTTTAGTCAGTTCTTTAGACAGGATTTGAGATCAGTTTTTTTTAAGCTTTAGAGCTTGAACATTCAGAGATAGAGAGTCTTGAAAAATACGATCTGAGTTGTCTTCAAAGAAAAACCAAAAACAATAGAAAATTATCGAAAAATCCAAAAAGATCATACTGTTTCATTGAGTAACTGTATATTGATTCTGTTTTCCAGTTATTCTCTTCAGATTTTCTTGTTCTAGTTGATATTGGGTTCACTGAAGTGGTTTGGTGCATCTTCAAGTAAATTTGGTGTTAGTCAAGCTAGTTTGGTTGGTTTTCTCATTTGATTTGGTGTTCGTGCATTTGCTGTGATACTGTTGACTCCTAGTTTTCATTTTGGTCGAATTGGTGTTGTGTTGGGTTTTTTTCTAAGTTGTTCCGTTGCTCGCTGTTGTATTGTTGTTGCTGATCTCTTTTCTCCTGTTGAAACATTTGATTCCCAGGTACACACATGAATTCAACATTGATCTAACTTTGAGATTGAGCATGAAATGAAAGTATTCGGGCATTTAATTATTGGATGTTGTATCTGTAGTTAAGTAGATATAAATGATAAGTATCGTATAGTCCAATTTGATCTATAACTCAACGAAATGAAGACTGTGAAGTTTGTTTCTAATCGGAACTGTTTTAAACTATTAATTCGTGTTTATTAGTTGTAGTTTAGTGCTGATTTCAGTTAGCATTGAGTTAAAAATCGAATATCTGGATTGTTTGGACCCATACTTAATTCAGAGGTAAACATGCGGTACTCATTGCAATTTCAATCTCAAGTTAAATGTGCTTTTAAAAACGGCCAAGCATGCTAGTTATTGATGTCCTCTCCTTCGTTCATTAAGCTCACTATTTGGATGAAAGAACAAGTAATTGCATGCTATTGGTTAATATCCATAGTTTACTTGAACTTGAATTAGTTAATTTGTTCATGAATGTTAGCAGAATCAAATAACCAAACCGTTTAGTCCAAAATTCGATTCGGCACTTAGTGGAGTTTAAGGATTCACCACTAGTTAAATAGATAAAGTAATATGAACTTTAATATGGAGTTCAAATGATCAAATGCCTTATTAGTTTGAGTAAATGAGCGTTATTCTTCCTTATTGTAAGTTGTTGAGTGCCCTTCGAATAAGTTGAAGTAGTCCCGGTGATTTTGAGTTCAATTGGATTCGAAACTAGGATCATCAATCCATTTCGAATAGTTTGAGGTTTCATTGCTGTCGAAAACGGCCTAGGTCCGGCTATGATTGCATGTTAATTTGGACCTGGGCCCAGATCTGTAGTTGATTTTCCGTTGGGCACACTTAGATAATGGTCTGTTTATAATGGGTTGCATTCAAAAACCCAAAAAATGATGAAAGATTTGACTTCATATGAGTTTAATGGACCCAAGTATACTAATTCTTGAACAATAACTAATTCGGACATTTCTTTCGTTATTAGAGACAAGATAATAAGTAGAAAATCATAGTCTCTTTAGGATTGTCCTTTGAATAAAAATGACGAGGAGAGCCTCGCCAAATAAAAAAAAATGTAAACGGCGGGGCCCTTAATAAATGGTCGTATTAAAATACTTAGACTTCGGGATAGGCTGTTTAGCTAATTTCATAGCCCCCCTAAATATAATAATGTGTTAGTCACTTTAGGCGCGATTTTAATAAAATTACATTCTTAAACTCGGGTTCACATTTATGTAACCCAAATCCAAATCTCAACGAAGTTGAAATGTGTCAAAACTACGGGTGCATTTATGTGACGTGGTTCGAGACGCATTTTCACGACGTTGCAATTCTCTTTAAAAATAAATAGAAGTGGTAAGAAAAAATAAATTAAAATTTACACTTAGGTTCATAGTCATTGAAAATCAGATCATTTAAGCCAAATATAACAGCTGAGCGACCGTGCTAGAACCACATAACTCGGGAATGCCTAATACCTTCTTCCGGATTAACAAAATTCCTTACTCGAATTTCTGGTTCATGGACTGTTAAGTGGAGTCATTATTTTCCTCGATTTCGGATTCTAAACGGTGAATTGTGACACGATAAATCTCCCAAGGGGCGACTCTGAATTAAATAAATAAATCCCGTTTCGATTGTCCTTTAATTGGAAAAACTCCCTTATGCCCTCTGCGGGTGTAGGTAAAAAGGAGGTGTGACAGCTCTGGCGCAGGGTTTAAGAATTTGAGCTTAGAATAATTGTTATATTTGGATTTATCTTCTTTGTCTCTCATATTCTCTTATAAATCCTAAACGCCGCCTCTCGATCCCTTGCCATTTCCGACCGGCGGCGGAGCTTGAAGCCACCCAAATCTCGCCCCTGCAGTCATCGGCCTTCCCTCAACCCCAGTCAACTACCGCTTCTCCTTAAATCCTCTCCAAATCGGCCCGTTTTGAATCTGAAAACAAGAGGAAAAGAAAGTCGTCAAGGCTTTCCAGTTTTCTTTAAGCGATAGGGTTTGAAACGGGTTTTGATTGTTTTTTCTCGTTGACAACATACAGTTAATACTTGTTTCGAATCAAATCGGAAGTTTCGAAGGGTTGTCAGTTCTGTGTCAAGTGTTTTTAAAGGTATTTCCTCTATCTTTCATCCTTCGTATTCTTCAGTTGATTTGCTTCTCTTCCGCTTCTGTCCCTTCTTTGCTTTCCTTTTTCTTTTCTTTTGTTTTCTGATACTCAACGTTTGGTTTCGCATAAAATTAGTTGTAGGTTAATTTGTTTCCGATTAAAATAATTTCGTTTTATTTGCATAAATTAGGGTCAAATTTGTTGATTAGTCGGATTGGTGTTTGTTTCAAAATTAAGTTTATCATGTTCGCTTTATTCTCAATTTTATGAAAAGAGTTTTAATTTGGCTTTTGGGAAATTCTGCCTGGCCTGATTAGTCCATATGGACGTTAAAATCAGAAGGCCCAAGCAAGAGTAATCTGGCTCATTGATCTGGGTCAATTGGCCCAGATTTCATTTTGGTTTAAGGGATAATAAACTGGGTGTTAAGGGAAAAATTGGGTATATCTGCATTATATTGGTAGTTTTAGAATAAGCTAAGGGCAATTGGGGTAGTTCAAGTGTTTGGAATATGTTAGAAACTGAAACAAGAAACCCTAGAACATTCTAGAATAGGCAGCTGATTTTTCTATAAAGGGGCAGTCCCCTTTACTTCATTGACAAGTTTTTGGAGCCTAAAATTCCCCCCAAAATCTCTCCCTAAGTTTAAGATCTAGTTTTGAAATTCAAACATTCAAAAGTCCAAAAACAATAGAAAATCTAAGAGAAAAACCAAAAAAAAAAGTCACTTTTCCATTGAAAATTTCAGTTTAATATCAAGCTTTAGGTAGTTGATTTTCATTTTTCTGGTTCAATATCTGGTGGTTAAGGTCGTGGTCTGCTTTGGTCTGTTGATTCAAGTCATTTTGGAGTGAATTAAGGTTGTTTGGGTTGATTTTGAGTACTAAATCTCCTTTACGTTTAAATCTGGGTTGTGCATTTTGCAGGTGGAAATTGATCTGCTGCGTTGAGCCATTGCTGACTTACATTTCTCCTTCATTTTATTTCCTATCCAGGTACACATTTCGTGATGCTATTGATGTAGCTATGGTGAACTATGAACTGAAATTGATTCTGTTAACTTGGAATTAATTTTATCTATGGTGAAGACTATTAATTGAGGCTAATGTGGAATGTTTTGATTATTGTTTTGCACTCAACTATTAATTAGTTTAGTTCATGTGAATAATAATTGCACTAACTAATTCAAGTTTAGTTCCTGTGAAGTTTTTTTTGGAATTGTGACTGTTTAATATAAGTAGAATTACCTAGTACATATTTAAATTGTGTACTCTGTTTTTCAGAATCGAATCTGGGCTAGTATATGTTTAATTGTTAGTGCACTTGTTAGCTATCACCTGTTGTGTAATAATTGTGCAATTTGGAATCACCTCATTGGAGGTGCTGCATTGAGTGGTCAATAGGATTCGATCCCAGGCTGGAGGCACCCATTGCCAGAGTTGTCTGCTTTCTACGATAGCCCAGGAAACTGAGTTGTGGGGCATTTGCCTTAAGGTGTTATTTTATGCTCCTGCTGAGACTCGAACCTGAGTCATGCAGCTAGTTGTTTGGGGCGCCCATCTCAGTTTGCCCGATGTGGGCTATGTGAAGCTTGAAATTGAAATAGGAATTGGGCTTTTCACGAGCCCGGTTCCTTGGGACAGAAATTACAAAACAAGTTTATAAATCTTGACCATTACAAATAACATAATTGCTTAGGATTTTCTTTATTTTATAGACAAATAAAGTAATAGTCATTTTAGGATTGACCCTAAATAAATAATGAGACTAGCCTCGCCAAATCAAAATACAATTTGTGGGGCCCTCAATAAGTATATATATATATATATATATATATATATATAAATACTTAGAAATTCGGGAGGGTCGTTTAGCGAATTTCACGGCCTTCCCCAAAGATAATAATGCGATAGTCTCTTTAGGCACGGACTTTAAATTACTTTACCTTCGTAACTACGGGTGCACATTTATGTGACCCAAATCCAAATCTCAACGGAGTCGAAATGTGTTGACGACTACGGGTGCACTGGTACGACGTGGTTCGAGATGCATTTTCACGACGTTGCAATTCTTATTAAAATAAAACTAAAAGCGGGTCACTAATAAAGGGCATGTAAGTTAGAACATGTTTTGAAATCAGATAAAATCAAATACAACAGTTGAACGACCGTGCTAGAACCACGGAATCCGGGAATGCCTAACACCTTCTCCCGAGTTAACATAATTCCTTACTCAGAGTTCTGGTTCGCGGATTGTTAACAGAGTCATAGTTTCCTCGGTTCGGGATTCAACCGGTGACTCTGAAATCTTAATAATAAATCCCGTTCCGATTGTCCTTTAAGTGGAAAAACTTATTTACGCTATTGCAGAGTGTAGATAAAAAGGAGGTGTGACAATCATGCCTATAGGTCTGTTACAATTCTGCATATTCAAATATATATAGAAATCATGCCTGTAGAATGTACTAATTTTGCATATTCAATTACATATAAATAGCATGCCCGTAAAGTTTTAAAAGAAGTTCTGCATTTAGATATCATATTCATATGTTTTAAAACAAGTTCTACATTTTTAGACACCATGCCTATAGGTTTAAAATGATTTCTGCATTAGATACCATGCTTATAGGTTTGAAAACAAGCTTCTGCACCCAGATGCTACGTCTATAAGGCTTAAAATCAGCAATGTATAGAAAGCATGCCTATAGGAGTCTCTTAACAAATATGATTCGCTTTACTCAATGACGGATATAAGAATCAGTAATAATATGTACTATCACCTGTAGAACCTGTAATCAATTTGTTAATTATGACTCTCTTTTTGATAATCTGAGTTATTTACTTAACCAAAGTTTAGCAAGCATGCATGTTGGGTTTTTCAAATAATTCTTCTCGAGTATCAATGTCTTATTACCTTCTAAACTCAGTAGATATCATGTCTATAGGACCCGCCTTAACACTTAGGAAAGCCTTAGGGTAATAACTATAAACTGAATTTGTTCTATTAATTACAACCAGCAGGCATGTCTAAGTCGGGCTTCCTATCTGAATTATGTAATAAATCAGTCTTCCTCAACTTTTAAGCTCTGTTGTATTTTGTATTTAATAAGACCTAAACAGTATGTGAAAGTCATGCTATTTATGTGTTTTTTCTGTTCAAGGAGGTATAACTGAGCCTCTGTTTGTTTATATGCTTCCCCCTAAAATGTGCAATATGTGTTTTTGTATGCCGCCTTAGATTTTTACTTTTTGAAACCCCAAATAAGCCCAATATCCCTCCCCTTTTAGGATTAGTAGTCCTAAGTTCCTCCAGACAGATAGGATTGGGACAGGTAATGGCACGCAATAAGTAATTGAGACCATTCCACGCTTTAATACCTCAATGGGGTGGGAAGGGTAGATATTGATATGATGATCACGTGATAATGTCACGTGTAGCCCCTCATTGAGGTGTGATTACCAGACATTGTGTGGGGTGATCCATATTTTAATAAACCTAAGACTCCCCTTTCCTTTATTCTTTACTCTTTTAGCATTGTAACTCTTTATTTTAAAAAATTCAGCTTTCCTAATTGCTCTTTTCAATCTTGCCTACTTTCAAACCTTTATGTGTTGAAATCCCCTCTGATTTGAGCCTTATTTGCTTATATGTTGATTGTACCCAAATTCACAATAATTGTCTGGCCGGAAACCACACTAGTGGATTCTGAGGGTACCTAACACCTTCCCCTTAGAATAATTTCAAGCCCTTACCCTGTCTCTGGTTATTCAAACAAGCTTAGAATTAAATCTCTATTGGTGTCCTAATGCACCCAAATCATTAGGTGGCGACTCTTCATATGCAAACCCAGTTCCCAAAATGATCAAGTTGTCCCTCCAATTGTCATAAACCCGATTTCGCGAGGAAAAAGGGGTACGACAGCATTGCGACTCTGCTGCAGATTTTTTTTAGCCTTTTAAAATTTCAGACTATTATTGTGCATTTATGCTTATTTACGCAGAATTATTTGTTTATTTCTTTTAAGCATTCAATTTTTTTTTATTGCAAAACTGACTTGTCTCTTTTTTTCTTTTCTTTACTACTGCTTTAAATTATTAAACTATTATATTTACTACTTTCTTAACGTGCAAATCCATGACAACGTGCCTTTAATTGTTACATAATCATGCTCAACATCATATTCCACTTGTGCCAAACAAATCCTATAGCAACGCTTATAATGAGTGGTTGCGCTCTTACTATATTTTCACCCCCTAAATCTGGAAAAGACATATTTGCGGTAAAACCAGTCGATCAACAGTGTAGTCAATGGTTCCGTGCTTTTCCCCCTTGAGTTGTCCGCTCAAGGGTACCAGTCTAAAACCCCCATATAAACCTTACTCTATTTAACTGTTCATGCATCATGGTCAAACCTAGCCGAGTCAGTTATGTTGTTCGCATAATGACTCTTTAAGATAGCTTTGTCCAAAGTCCATTGGGTTTCCCTAAAACCCAACCGGATATCATCATGTTATGTACATTTATTTGGAGAAATGAATGCTTTTATGCCAATTATTGATATTAAGTAGTCGAGTCCGGTGGGGTAAGGGCCTAACCTTATTTGTCGTGCTGAAATATGAGGCATGAGGTCCCCAATTTTGGTATGATTAGCACGCCCCTACTCTTGCTAGACTGGTAGAGGATTCTTCCATCAAATGACCAGATCAATGAGTGGAAAGAGAGCCGCCAAAGCTAGCAAAAAGTTTGAATATCTGAAATACAGTCTGCTGGAATTGGAAGGAAAAGTGAGGAAGAGATTTAAATACTGCCAGAACACTTAGGGAAATGAAGAAGGGCATCTGGCGAAGGCATTCTTACTAACAAGCCTATGTGAGCTGGAAGATCTGATCAACGAGAACATTCAACCCGAGGAAGGTCCTTCTGGACTAAGTAGATAGGAATTTTTCTTTGCGCTTTATAAAATGTAATAAGGCTAATGACCATTAGTGATTTCCATTTCCTGTTTATTTAGTGTCAATTTGGGATTCGTCTATTTTTTGTTAATAAAATGAGGTATTTAGCATTCTAAGTTCTCCAAATCAATTTGTCACTAGGCCTACCTCGGACTCAAAGAAGTTTCCAAATTAGGACACGGTTTACATTCTGCACTATGTGTTTAAATATCGCAACGCTTTTTGTAATCCTCACTAACTTGTTACCTTTTCACTTTTGTTTATTATTTCCCCTCCCTAAAGGTTAGTTCTTGATCTCTGGCAACATCATCCTATTTCACGATATCTAGGGGCCCTCCACCTACTCATCCTTGTAGTCATGTCGGACACAAGAACAAAGGGAAGATGGAAGATTTGAGCAACACCAGAAATGAGAACTCAACTGAAGGTAGTAAGGGAATTGAAGGGCTAAACTACAAAGATCTTTGCATACAGCCTGATGTCGAACTGGCCGAGGGCTACAAACCTCATGAGTTGGAAATGTTTGATGGTATAGGGGATCCAAGGGTCCATTTCAGAACGTACTGTGACAAATTGGTTGGAGTAGAAAAAGACAAGAAAATCCGCATAAAGCTTTTAATGAGGAGTTTGAAGGGAGATGTTTTATCTTGGTACATTAGCCAAGATCCAAAGAAGTTGTAGAACTGGGTAAGCATGGCATCTGATTTTATGGACAGATTCAGTTTCAACACGGAGAATGCACCAGATGTGTTCTATATGCAAAATATAAAGAAGAAGCCCACAGAAACATTCTGCAGGTACGCTACTCGTTGGAGGTCCGAAGCTGCCAAGGTTAGACCTGCCTTAGAAGATGACAAATGAACAAATTCTTCGTCCGGGCCCAAGACCCACAGTATTATGAGAGGTTGATGATGATCGAGGGCCAGAAATTTTCAAACAATATCAATCTGGGAGAAAGGATCAACGAGGCCATAAAAACGGGATGGTTACGAATTTTGAGGCCTTGCAAGCTACAAACAAAGCCTTATAGTGAGGCGGTGTGTCCCAAAAAAGGGACGTAGGAGATGTAATGTGGAACAGAGAACCAAATCTCCCATCAAATACCAAGCCTGCCCAATGCCTCCGCTTACATACCAACTTACTCCAAACTACCCAGCACCCTCACCCTCTTACCAAGCTCCACCACCCGCTAACCAATCACCTCCCATATATAAGCCTACTTCACCCAAATATTCCCAACCAGCACATGTTTTGAAAGCATATAATACTCAACCATCTTATTATCAATCTCCTCCTCCATGCCAAAACTTCCCTAGACCTCAACCAAACCTTGACCGAAGGCCTCCGAAATAATATACGGCTATTGTTGAGCGTATTGACCAGTTGTATGAAAGACTCAAAGTTGCTGGTTATGTCACCCCTATCTCTGCTGCTCCCAAGAACCCTTCCCAATGGGTTAATCCAAATAAATCTTGTGTATACCATTCCGGCATGAAAGGACACACCATTGACGAATGTCGCTCTCTGAAAGATAAGATCGAGACTTTAATTGATAACAAGATTATTGTGGCATAGGAACCTTCTCCGAATATCCACAATAACCCTCTACCAGACCACAAGGGTGGAGGCGTTCACATGATTGAAATATAGGTGATTGGGATCCCAAGGGATCAATCAGTTTGATAACAGAAGGCAATAACCACCCTTAATTCGATGGTAGTGCAGATTCAGCCCTCTGGGGACGCTGAGGTAAATATGTCCATGCCACTTGAGTTTTAAGCACCATCCTTTGCAAAAACGTCAGCACCAGTTGAGGTCAAATTCATGTCGCCAGCAAATGCACCTACACCCTTCGAAATTGCAGTTTTACCACCCAAGGTGCATGCTACATTCGGAGTAAAGATAGCCACGCCAATTCCACTAGCAATGTCAGCCGTAACACCGTTCCATACAAATGCTATACCTTAGGACTACACAATCGAGGCAAGAAGGAAAGGCAAGGTCATGTTCGAAGAAGCTATTGCGGCACAGAGTATGACGAGAACCGGTAGGGTTTATACCCTGGAACATTTGGCTGAGTCAAGCAAGCAGGCCTCTAGTCGGCCAACCATCAACGAGATCGGGCCAGATGATATCCGGAGAAAGATAAAAGCCAAGGAATACTGGGTCATTGGTCAGCTGAACAAAATACCGGCGCAAATTTCTGTCCTTGCTTTGCCACAAATTTTTTATGCACACAAGAATGCCCTGTTAAGGGTGCTGAGTGAGGCATATGTACCAAGCAACATCACCGGCAGAGAGATGGCTTTCATGGTAGGACAGGTATTGGAAACTCACAAGATCACTTTTTATGAAGATGAGCTACCACCAGAAGGGTTGAGTCACAACAAGGCTTTGCACATCACCGTGCAATGTGAAGATTATTTTATCACAAGAATCATGATTGATTGAGTGTCCAGCCTCAAACATTTGTCCGTTGGTAATTCTCATGACATTGGGTAAGGAACTGCATTAGATCAAGGACGGGGCCATCAACGTAAAAGCTTTAGACGATTCCTAAAGGAACACAATTGGGGAAATTAGCATGTGTCTGCAAATGGGGCCTATTTGGTTCGATGTTGATTTTCAAATGATAAACGTGCCAGCATCTTACAACCTATTATTGGGACGACCATGAATCCATGCTGCTGGGGCCGTGGCATCAATACTACATCAAATAGTGAAGTTTGAGTGAAATTACCAAGAGGTGATCATTCACGGCGATGGTAGCAATCCCATATACAGTCGCCACACCATCCCAGCAATAGGAGGCAGAAGAAAGATAGGCGGGAAGACCTATCACCACATCGAGTGAGTCAACTCCATTGACAAGAACAAATGGTGGGACAACCAAATTGAAAGCATATTGAATTGGAGCGGGTACTAACCTGGTAAGGGACTTGGCAAGAACCTCCAAGGAATCGCCAAGCCTACAAAACAAAAGAAACATGGCACCACCTTTGGTCTAGGATATGAGTATACTTGGAAAGAATTCAACGACTGGTCGCCACCATGGCGCGGTCCTTACTACCCATTAGAGCAGCCAACAGACTTTCCAACTGGCCGAAGTCATCTACGGGTCAGAAGAAGAGGAAGCACTAGAAGCAGTGAGGAATTTATTCCTGGAAGACGATGATATGGATTGTTGTGTCATTTTCGAGAAGGAGGGGGAGGAAGGACCTTCCATACAGGCTGTAAGAAGAGGATTATGCCTCAAACTGGACCATCAGAACCATCAGAGCCCAGCGAGCCTCGGGGTAGTAAGGGTGAACAAGCATCATGCACTATCTTTTATTTTTACTAGTTAATTTTTCTTTCGCATCTTAAATTTCCACAATAAGATCTGCAATGTTCAATATAGTTATGGAATTTATCAAAGCATTTTGATTTTTTTTATAAATCAACTCTCTTATTAGTTTCTCTTATTACTTTACTTATATAGTATTACTATTACTTATCTTGATGAACCAATGACTGTGACATGCAATGAGAAAACGTAACAAACGGATGTAGATTTAGAGGAAGATGACATACCGGAAGAGATTGTTAAGGAAGTTGAGAATTTTGAAAGCAGGCCGACGTCCAACCTGGACGAGATCTGAATTGTTAACCTGTGGGATTAAAAAAATATCAAAGAAACACGAATCAGCGTTCACTTATCGTCATCAGATCAGAGGGAATACACAAAATTTCTAAGAGAATATAAGGACATATTTGCCTGGTCGTACAATGACATGACTAGTTTAAGTACATCTATTGTGGCACACAAATTGCCAAATGATCCGACATGTCTACCGGTAAAGCAGAAGCTCAAAAAGTTCAAACCTGATATGAGTTTGAAAATCAAGGAAGAAGTCACCAAGCGGGTCAAAGCTAAATTTCTCAGGATAGTTGAGTATCCGAAGATGGTGCATTCGGTCGCGTCCTAGGGCAACATGATGAAACGGGAAGGAAAGAGCATTCCATTTGCTATCTCAGCAAGAATTTCACTCCGTACGAAGCCCGGTATTCTCTATTAGAACTCACCTACTGCGCTCTGACTTGGGTGGCCCAGAAGTTGAGGCATTAATTATGTGCCTATACTACATATCTCATATCGAGGATGGATCCTTTGAAGTACATTTTTCGGAAGCCCATGCCCACCAGCAAGCTCCCCAAGTAGCAAATCCTTTTGAGTGAATTCGACATTGTCTATGTAACTCAGAAGGCAATCAAGGGACATGCACTAGAAGATCACCTTGCTGAAAACCCCGTGGATGGAGAATATGAACCCCTGAAGATGTATTTTCCTGATGAAGAGGTATCATTCATAGTAGAAGACATTGCAGAATCCTATGATGGTTGGAGAATGTTCTTCAATGGAGCAGCAAATTTCAAGGGAGTCGGCATAGGAGCAGTTCTAGTATCAGAAACCGGTCAACATTATCTGGTGTTTGCCAAACTCAGGCTCCTTTGGACCAACAATATGGCCAAGTATGAAGCCTGCATCCTAGGGCTCAAGATGGCTATTGACATGAACATCCAAGAGATGATAGTGATCGGAGACTGAGACTTGCTTATACACTAGGTCCGAGAACAATGGGCGACCAAGAACTCAAAGATACTCTCGTATCTGCACCATGTGCAGGAACTGAGGAAGACATTCACAAAGACGGAATTCCATCATGTTCTCAGAATCCAGGACGAATTTGCCGATGCATTGGCTATCCTGTCATCCATGATATAGCATCCAGATAAAAACTTCATTCATCCCATTCCAGTAAAGATCCACGATCAGCCAGCTTATTGTGCCCATGTTGAAGAAGAAGCATACGGAAAGCCTTGGTTTCATGATATCAGGGAATATTTGACAAAAGGAGAATACCTAGAACTTGCAAATACTATTTAGAAGCACAAACTTCGGAGACTGTCCAATAATTTCTTCCACAGTAGAGGAATCCTATATAGGAGGACTTCTGATTTGGGACTACTAAGTTGTGTCGACGCAAAGGAAGCATCCAAACTGCTAGAAGAATTCACGCAGGGACCTGTGGCCTACATATGGACGGTTTTGTCTTAGCAAAGAAGATCCTCCGAGCTGGTTACTTTTAGATTACTATGGAGACAGACTGCATCCAGTATGTCCGGAAGTGCCATCGCTGCCAGATACATGCACACATGACAAAGGTACCTCTAAATGAGCTTAATGCAACAAGCTCACAATGACCGTTCGTTGCTTGGGAAATAGACGTTATTGGACCAATCAAGCTTGTCGCTTCCAATGGGCACATATTTATCCTAGTGGCAATCGAATATTTTACCAAATTGGTCGAGGCAGCATTGTACAAATCAGTAACCAAGAAAGTCGTGGCAGACTTTGTCTGTAACTGCATTATTTGTTAGTTTGGGATTCCAGAGTCATTCATTACTGATAATGGCTCCAACCTCAACAGTGACTTGATGAAAGCTATGTGTGATTTTCATGCTTCCTTATATGATATAAATTGAACTATGTCCGACCTGATTTCCATTTAAGAGGGGATACGTAGCCAGCTTTATGGGTTCGGTCATAATTCAATAAAATTTCCATTTCCCCCCGTAATTGGAAACTGGGACAGAATTTTGAGGAGGACCCTCAAAATTCCGAAGTAATTTCAGCCAATGATTGCAAGCAGCCGTCATAAATATCAACCCATTAAACTGGGACAGAATTTTTAGGAGGACCCTCAAAATTCCGTAGCAAGAGAGATTGCATTGTTTTGAGCCATGTCACAATCGTCGGTTCATTTAAAAGTTATTTATTAAATATATACTTATGTCATATTTTTACAAATTCATGCACGCTTATTATTGAAATCGCTTTGTTCAGCGATGTTACCCCCTCACCCACAATGATGCATACTGTATCACCAGATCAAAGCCAAACAGGCCAAGCAAGGCCAACGGGTATATGAACTAACCTCCCTTCTACAAAACTCACGATTTTTCTTTGGATCACACACTTGGATTGCAAAAGAATCTGACATACTATACACCCAGGAGACAAACGTTGTTTAGGAATTCAACTCTCAGAATTGTTGTATCTACCAGCATTTTCTATCCACGCACGCCGGCGATATTCTGTATATCGCAATGTCCCCAGTAGTCCCAATGTTGTAACCTACTATCACCTAAGAAACTCTATTACCATTTGCCATTTTATTTTATTCTGCCTTGCATAATGCTACCATTCTGCTTTTCGAGACTAAACAGTGTCTCCATCTGTATTCTTCTGCATTGCATAAGGCTACCCTTCTACCTTCCGAGACTAAACACTGTATCCATCTGTATCTGCATGGCTGAAATATCGCCACTTTATTTACGCTTGCATGGCTGAAATATTACCACTTTATTTACGCTTGCACGACTAAAATATCGTCAAATTATTTACGCTTGCATGGTTGAAAGATCTCCACCTTATTTACATTTAACATGGCTGAAAGATCGCCACTTTATTTACACTTGCATGGCTGAAAGATCGCCACTTTATTTACACTTGCATGGCTGAAAGATCGCCACCTTTTGCATCTCATGGGCTGAAAGATAGCCAGATACTGCATTTCATGGGCTGAAAGATCACCAAATTGTCCAAAGGTGTCATTGTCCGGAATCACCATTTGCATAGCCGAAGAACGCCATGCCATGGCCTAAGGATTCCTTTAAACTTTTGCATATCATTATTCAAAGGCATCATGGTTCGGAAGCATCATTCTAATAGCCCGAGAGCATCATTTCATGGCCTGCAAATCCTTTACTATACGCTTCATGGCCCAGGACATCATGGTCTAAGGACGACATCCTCACCGTCGAAGACAACATTCATGGTCTGACTGGAATTTGAATCATGTTTAAATTTACGCACAATATACGCTTGTGTTACTTATTTGCAGTTGAACTAGTGATCAACGGCCCTCTCGGCAAGAGCAATGCCCCTCCAGTTCCCGTAGCCCTATCAGACTTCAACCATTCACCTCGTCCTAAATATTGTGTCCGTTCTTGAAAGTCTCCATCGGCATACTCCTCCGGCGGATCCTGAATTACATGCGTCCTAATTCATGTAAGACCAGGGATATGTAGGCAGCTCATAATCCAGGTCACATCCTAATTCATCTTCAAACCATTTCGCCAAGTCACAATTGGCCATCATATCTTTGCCCGACAACTCTTTCATCCTTCCCAGGTCAAGAGGGCAGCTGTTGATACCCAATTTTTTCCTATATATTTAAATATGAAAAATACCTTCAAATAGCATGTATATGCATATATAAGTATGTCCCAATGTTATACTATTTTTTTTAATTTTTAAATCAATTTATTACCCTATTTTATCAGGAAAACCCTAATAATTACTCCCAAAAATATCATTTTGGTGATTTATTTATTGGATCATCATACATATACAAAAATATAGCTAAACTAAATTTTTTCATATTTTTATAAATTTATTTAGTATTTTAAAAGCTAAATTGCATATAATTGCAATATTAGCCTCTTTTAAGGTTTAATTGTGTTTATAATTATAAAATTGACTCCAGTATTTTTCATTTGATAATTATGTATTATTAATCATTTTAGTTCCTTTAATTTATTTCCAGAAATTATTTTACTATTTTATAAAATTAAACAAGGGAACAGTGGCTATTTAAATACTATCCCCGTTTATTTCACGTATAGCCCCAAATAAACCCCCAATTAAACCCAATTCTAAAACCCAATTACCCTGACCCAAATTATAGTCCACCCGATCCTGATTCAAAGTGAAGGGCATCCCCTCTATCATGCTCAAATAATGCCTGATCATATAAACCGCACGCCATAACGAAGGATGGATCTGACCCAGAGTTACCTGATAACTCCGGCAGAAATCAAGAACCACGGGGTCTATCATGGGCAATGATGGCCCCGCCGGTCCTAAAGTAAGTGGGTAGGTATAAAGGCTCAGAAAGCTAGCCCTATAAGTCGTAATGTCTTCATCCCGAGCAGGAACCTCCATGATCATGGCATCCCCCTAGAAGCAATCGGCTTTCACTCTTCCTATATCCGTTATGGAGCTGATGTATCGAGTTATCGGTTCGCAGCATCCTGATTTCGAGGAGGGTCTCTTGACCCTGAAATCTAAAGTCATCGCGAAGGATCCTGGGACACACTCCTCGACATGGGGAAGAGCCGTCATTTCACCTTGAGAGAAGAATGAAGAGGACGAGCCCGCCATCCCATGAGATGCAGCAGTAAAAATGTTTGCCATCCTTGAAAAGGCCCAAGAAAAAAGGAAAGAAGAGAAGGTCGTGCTCCTAGGAAGAAAGCAAGGAAAAGAGGAAAAACGAACTTCACATAAAGTTTTGAATGGGATCCGTATGGGAAGAAGCAAGCTTTCATAAGGGCATCGTGGGTACATTAAAGAGAGCCAACCACCACAGTCAATAATGGAATCCGCAGTAACGGCACCCACGGTACACCTTAATAGCCCGCAACCATTCTCAGGAACACCGAAGGAAGTAGGAGTTCAGGATCATTTCTCATCACTCCACATCGCCTTTCACTCAAAGAAATGCGGAGACTATCTGTGTCCGGTGAATCCGGGAGCCTGAATTCTCTATCGAAAGATCATCTCGCGGTCATACCCATCAGATTTCGGAGCCAAGGCCGGAGGCCATCCTCGAGGTTTGCCTATGAGTTGATTTTGCTCCGACTATTGCAGCAGACCACGACAAGCAAGGGGAGGCTCCCTAGGCACGCGATTCGACCTGACATGGTCGGCCCACCAGAGGTCTATTCTGAGGTGTTAAATCTAGCCAAACTATCTCTATACTATCACTATTTAACACGTTTTATATTATAAGGAATCTCCTACCAATATAAAGAGGATCCTCGCCTCTCTGTAAGGGGGANCTCTCTCTCTCTCTCTCTCTCTCTCTCTCTCTCTCTCTCTCTCTCTTTCTTCTAAATTGCCTATCTTCATCGACCTCGAGATCTCCTTAGCACTTCATCACTTTCTCAATTTTTCTTCGTTACTTTGCTTAATATTGGTGATATAGAGCCTTGCTTAGCTATATTTTTACTTGTTATCCCCTTCCCGACTGCCTTCGATGGCCCGAGATAGGCTCGAATCTCGGCCCCAAGGTATCTACTGGCTGACATTACGACCGGGCAATAGTCCCCTACTAGTTCGATTATTGCTTTTTTTAACTCGATTTTTATTATTGTACCTCACGCTTTAGCACTAACCGCCCTAAGAAACTAGCTCGGGAATAGATCACGTATTTTTAGAATCTCATTTACAAATTTAAATGTTGTTACCATTTTCACGGTAAACAGACGGCTTACCTCCGTACATATCATCGATATATTCACTTAAACCACTTCAATATCTATACAATCGGTGACATATCGGACAATAAAAAGAATTTAAACCAGCTTCAATGCATGCCTTGCTTCCAAAAGTCATCCACCTATTTTTAACTTCTTGCGTCCAGCAATTCATGGACACACTATAATTTGTTTCATGGATTAGCCAGCAACTCAAGTTATAAGCAAAACCAATCAGAACTAACAATGACAGGAACACCAAAATATTGATCTCACTTCATTAAACTATTTCGGTATTTTAGTATACCGAAATACCGAAATTTTAAAAACTCAATACCGTATATCATACCGAATTTCTGAAATACTAAAATTTTTGTACTGAAATACCGAAAAATCGAAATCGAAATACCAAATTAATTCGGTTCAGTTCGGAATTCAGTTTTTCTAATTTTATGCCCATCCCTAGGCCTATGCTGCCCTTTTTGAAAACAAAATTTAGAAATAACCTGATTTGCTAATAAGAATTAGTAACAATTTAAAAAATAATCAAAATTTAGCCATTTTTCATATAAAAAAATTTAAACAAAAACGCCATTTAAAATCTAAAAAAATTCCAGCATAATATGTTGGAATTCGAATTTTTTACATATGAGATTCTAGAATAATATACTGGAATTTCATAATATGCTTGAGTTCCAACATAATATGCTAAAATTTTTTACGCAAGAGCTCTATAATCCATCATATTATGCTAGTACTTTTTGTATTTCAGCTAGGTTATTTTTTTCTAGATTTATCTCCGCATAAAAGAGTGACTATTTTTCAATGACTTTGCAAATGTTGGCTATTTTTTAATTACTAGTCCAAAAACAACCTAGCCTACGCTATTTTTTTCCGTTTTGTTTGACAACTTTATCTTCTTCTATGGGCTTCACTCTTTGTTTTCCTTTTTAGTTTCTGAATCTGGGGTGTACAAAGGAAAAGAACAAATCGCACCAAATCGAAAACCGAGTTAAATTTTAAAAAAATGATTATGATTTGATTTGATTTGGTGTTGGAAAAAATAACCCGATCATAATTTGGTTTGACTTTAACTAAAAAAAGTCAAGATGAAACCAAACCAAACCGAGATTACATAGATACAAATTTTAAAAATCTTTATTGTAGTGTAATTTTAAAAATAATTCTTAAACTTTTTCATAGTTATTTATTTTAAGTATTATCCTGTACTTTGATTTAGACCGAAATGTTAGTAACTCAAATAAAGCCCAAACCAAAACCCAAATCAATATTAATGCTACAAAAGAAATTCAATTCAATACTAAGAATGACAATAGTGTTGGTGTTATGAAATATTATAATTATATTAGTGGATGTCTATAACTCCTTAAAAATTTACTCCCACAACTCTTCTCCATTAGGTAGATAATTTTCACCACTTATCTCCATTATAGTTGTAACTCCCACACCTCCATAGATCTTCCTACATGATCTCAAATGTTTAATGTCATGTTTATGGCATTCTTTTGTATAGCTCTATGTAATCCTATAAGTAGAGGATTTTGGCACCACATTGTACATACTTGACACACTTGAAAGAAATAAGAAGCTCTCATCTCTTGCTCTCTATATTCTTGTCTTTTTTCTTGTTTCATATTATTTTTTTTACTTTAATTTTTTAATACGTTATCAGCACGAATTGCTATATTCTTCTAATGCTTCCTAAAATAAGTGAAAACTTCCATGGAAGCTACAATTGCTTTTACTTATTTTTCAAGTGATAAGTTGACATTTCATGTTCGTTGGTAAGTTAGCCCATGTTTTAAATTCATCTTATGTAACGACCCAGCCGGTCGTTTTTGGAATTTACGCCCCGAACCCCCATTAACTGCTTACCTAAGTTCATTTTTGCTATTTTGATTTGCCGGAACATTCGGTATTAAAATTTGGAGTGTTTTGGGTCACTTAGTCCTTAAATGAGAGCTTAAGAGTTGAAAAATGATCTGTATTCGGAACAGTGTGAAAACGACCTCAGAATGGAAATTCGATGGTTCCGTTAGCTCCGTTAGGTGATTTCGGGGTTGGGAGCGTGTTCGGAATGTTATTTGGAGGTCCGTAGCTCTTTTAGGCTTGAAATGCCGAAGTTTGAATTTTTGAAGTTTCCGGTCCGATAGTGAGTTTTTGATCCGAGGGTCGGATTTGAATTCCGGAAGTTTCTGTAGCTCCATCATGTCATTTGGGAGGTGTGTGCAAAATTTCAGATCATTCGGACAAGGTTTGGATAGGTTTTTGATCGATAGTGTGTTTGGTTAGAATTTGAAGTTCATAGGCTTGAATCTTTGATTAATTCGTGTTTCCGGCGGTGTTTTAGGTGGTTTAAGGATTTGAGAAAGTTTTAATGATGTTACAGGATATGTCTGTAGGTTTGGTTGAGGTCCCGGGGGCCTCGGGTGTGTTTCGGATGCTCAACGGAACAATTTTAAGTTTAGAAATCATTACAGAAAATTGCAGGTCTAATGTCCTTCTACGCGTTCGCATAGAAGGCATCGCATTCGCGAAGCAATTATTTCCTTTCTCATCGCGTTTGCGTCCTCATCTACGCATTCGCATAATGTATTTTGTGGAGATGTCAAAATTCATTCATCGCGTTCGCGTTTAGAGCATCGCGTTCACGAAGCTCTGCCTCGTCCTTCCACGCGTTCGCGTCGCCTTCCACGCGTTCGCGTCGCCTTCCACGCGTTCGCGTAGTGTATTTGAAGGACCTTTATTTTTCTTCAAATTACTTCATCGCGTTCGCGTTTAGAGCATCGCGTTCACGAAGCTCTGCCTCGTCCTTCCACGCGTGCGCGTCGCCTTCCACGCGTTCGCGTAGTGTATTTGAAGGACCTTTATTTTTCTTCAAATTACTTCATCGCGTTCGCGTTTAGAGCCTCGCGTTCGCAAAGCTCTGCTGTGCCAGGCCTTCGCGTTCGCATCCCTACCTTCGCGAATGCGAAGGGCGTTTAGGGAACCTTCTATTTTTTCTTCTTCGCGAACGCATGAGACCTGTCACGTTCGCGAAGGCCAAATACCTGGGCAGACAGATTAAATTAGCCATTTTGAGGGTTCACATTTTTTACAACATTTTGACTTTTAGAGCTCGGTTTTTGGCGATTTTTGAAGGGATTTTCATCAGGGCAACTTGGGTAAGTGATTCTAACTCGGTTTAGATTATATTCCATGAATCTCCTCTTAATTTCACCCTTTAATTTCGGATTTTTTAATGAAAAATGGGGTAAACTTCTTAGACGTAATTGTGAGGATTTGAAGGGGCATTTGACCCCCGATTTGGGAGATTTTTATATGTTTAGACTCGTGAGAGTACGAGGGTTCTAAAAATGTAAAAATTATTTGATTCCGAGACGTTGGCTGGAGGGGCATTTTATTCATTTTACCTATTTTTATGCCCTATTTTTTATTTTATTAGTGGAATCAGTTAATTGCTATATTATTTACAATATGAAATTGGTTTGAATAGATTTGGGCCACTCGAAGTTAGATACTCGTGGCAAGGGCAACGCTCACTAATTGATTTCGCACCGGTTCGAGGTAAGTGGCTTGCCTAACCTTGTGTGGGGAACTTCGTCCCTTAGGATGTGATAATTGATAATTGAATGCCTTGTACGTGAGGTGACAAGCGCGTACTTGAGCAAATTGTTGAAAACTCAGATTTTTACTTAATTATTTGATTTGGATTCTCTTTCATAATTGCCTTACTTTACTTGCTTTTATAGCCCGTGCTAGTGTAGAAGAGCATGTTTAATCGATCCAAGTTGCCTATTTGTTTAGATTGTCTTAACTGTGATTACGTGGAGCATGTTAGGCCAGAATTCCTTGATGCCTTGTATTGTTGTACTTAAATTTCTGAATATTTCTCTGATGTTGGTTGCGCATTTACATTGGGACTACGGATGCGGGATTCCGGGAGTTCCCCCTTGATTGTTTATTTTGGGACTACAGGTTTGATTCCCGGGAGATCCCCCAGCACTTTTATTTTGGGACTACGGAACGGTATCCCGGGAGATCCCGCTGCACTTTTATTTTGGGACTGCGGGACGGTATCCCGGGAGATCCCCCCTGTACTTTTATTTTGGGACTACGGGACGGTATCCCGGGAGATCCCCCCCTGCATACTGATGATTGGATTACGGGACGGTATCGCGGGAGATTCCTTGATATTGATATGAGATTTGGACTACGGGATGGTATCCCGGGAAGTTCCATTGGACTGTTGAGAAAAGGGCTACAGGACGGTATCATGGAAGACCCTCGTCGGTATTCTTGTAATATTGTTGTATTTACTCTGTGTTTCTATCTTGCAGTGTTATATTTCCTTGATCTGTCTTATCACTTCGCTGTGTTCATTAGTTTTCATCAGACTTCGATATTGTTAATCTCTTGCTATTTTATTGTTTTTCTGTCTCAGTAGGGCCCTGACCTTTCCTCGTCACTACACAACCGCGGTAAGGCTTGGCATTTACTGATTACCGCTGTGGTGTACTCACGCCTCTTCTGCGCATGTTTTTCATGTGCAGATCCAGGTGCTTCCGAGCAGGTGTACCATCAGTAGCTGTCAGGGAGCGTATTGGGGACTTGAGGTATACATCTGCTACGTCCGCAGATCCGCAAAGTATCCTTCTCATTTTACCCCTAGTTATTAGATGTTATTTCTATCCTTCTTTGTATTAGACTATTCTGGTGACTAGAGCAGAGTTAGATTTCTCATAGCCTGTGTTGCCCGTGGGTTTCCGTGTCTTGGAGGTTACTTCAGTGTTTGGTTTTAAAGTGTATGTGCCAGATGGCAATTGTATACATTATTCATGTTATTTAGTTTTTATTATAAATTTCGCAATTGTTATTACTTCCGTAATGTGTTAGGCTTAACTGGTCGCGAAGACTAGGTGCCGTCATGACGTGTTCACAATTGGTGAACTAGGGTCGTGACAAGTTGGTATCAGAGCTCTAGGCTTATAGGAGTCACGGGGCACAGTCCGTTTTATTAGAGTCTCGCTGATCGGTACGGAGACGTCCGTATTTATCTACGAGGGGCTATGTAACTGTTTAGGAAAAATCTTCATTTCTTTTGAATTCCTTGTCGTGCTATGTTTTGACACCAATGCTAAACTTCTGTCTTCTATTCTCTCGCAGATGGTGAGGACACGTGCTACACGCGGGGACCAGGCACCCGCGCCCCCTGCTGCTGCCGCCAGAGGCCGGGGTCGGGGTAGAGGTCGAGGACGCGCCCGAGGTGCAGCCACAGCACCCGCGTGCGCTGCCGCTGAGGTACAACCAGTGGATCAGGTCGGAGCACAGGCACCTGGTACACCTACTATAGCCACTACTTCTCCAGCACTCCAAGAGACTCTGACTCGGTTCATGAGCATGTACACTACTTTGGCTCAGGCGGGGTTGCTTCCCCTTGCTGCAACCACATCTCAAGCCGGGGGAGGGGCCCAGACTCCTGCAGCCCGCACTCCTGAGCAGCGAGTGCCGATGGAGCAGGTTCCAGAG
>MU752141.1:22797-41813 GCA_026770625.1 Nicotiana glauca | reverse complement strand
GAGAGGTGGCTTATAGACTTGCCTTGCCACCTAGCTTGTCAGCCGTGCATCCAGTGTTTCATGTGTCTATGCTTCGGAGGTATCACGGCGATCCTACCCACGTGTTATATTTCAGCACGGTCCAGTTGGACAAGGATCTGTCCTACGAGGAGGAGTCGGTAGCCATTCTAGACCGGTAGGTTCGACAGTTGAGGTCGAAGAGTTTTCCTTCAGTGCGTGTTCAGTGGAGAGGTCAGCCTCCTAAGGCATCGACCTGGGAGTCCGAGTCTGATATGCGGAGCCGTTACCCTAATTTATTTCTTGACTTAGGTACTTCTTTCTTTTGTTCGTTCGAGGATGAACAGTTGTTTTAGAGGTGGAGAATGTGACGACCCAAAGGGTCATCACCGTATTTCTCCCTTTTTCCGCGCTTCCGAGGCCTTGAAAACCTCATTTTTAGTTGCCTCGATTTACGTGTGTAGTCGTAGCGCGAAGCCGGAAAGTTTTTATATTAAAATATATGAATTCTGTGAAAGATTTGAAGAATTATGATATTAATATTGATATAGTTGACTTTGGTCAACATTTTGGGTAAACGGACCCGGATCCGTGATGTGATTGTGCCGGGAGGTCCGTAGAAAAATATGGGTTCGGGCATGTGCCCGGAGTCGAAATCCGAGGTCCAGAACCCCGGTAAAAGAATTTTTCTATAAAATTGTTTTCTAAAATTATTAAGGAAAAATAGAAATGAAAATGAGCAAGAAAATATAGGTATCGGGCTCGTATTTTGGTTCTGACGCTCGGTACAGGTCATATATATTGGTTAAGCGCTTCCTGTAAAATTTGGTAGAAATCGGACGTCGTTTGACGTGTTTCGGACCTAAATAGCTAAAGTTGGAAGTTGTGAACTTTGAAATGAAAATTTGGAGTTTTGGGGTTTGATTCTTTGATTTTGATGTTATTTTGGCGATTTGATCGCTCGAGCAAGTTCGTAGGATGTTATTAAGTTAGTTTTCATGTTTGGTTGGGAGCCCCGAGGGCTCGGAAGTGATTTCGGATAGGTATCGGTGTGTTTTAGACTTAGAAAAGGTTCGAAGATTTTCTGCAATTTTTGCACAGGAATTTTGTTATACGTGATCGCGGCCACATCCACGCGATCGCACTTCTTTGGCCAATCCTTCTACGTGATCGCATCACCCTTCACGCGATCGCGTATCTTCCAGCTCCTCTTCTCCGCGTTCGTGTAAATGCCCACGTGATCGCATAGGCCAAATAGACCCCCAGTGAATTCCCTCTACGCGATCGCAGCAACCTTCACGCGATTGTGTAGCTTCCATCTTTTCCTCTCCACGATCGCAGTCCCTTTCACGCGATCGCGTAGGGCAATTTCGCCCAGTGGTTTTAAAAGCCTAAAATAGTGTTCATTACGGGATTATTCCCATTTGTCTCAAACCTTGTCTTCTCTACAACACCTAGGCGAATTTCAGAGCTAACCTTCATCAAAGTTCCTTGGGTAAGTATTATCTAACTCATCTTCTTCATTTCCTATCATCATCTATCTAATTCCTAGCCTAAAATCATGAATTAAAGGTAGGAATTAAGAGTTTGGGGTTGAACCCACGCGAATGGCACTTCGCCTCGGAACACCAGTCCTTATACGTGAATGCGAGTAACCTCACGCGAACGCAATGCTTGGCCACTTTACTGTACACGATTGCGATGCCTCAAACACGAACGTGAAGAAAGAAAATCCTGGGCCCCAAATTCCTTCTATGCGTTCGCGACTACCTTCACACGAACGCGATGAGAAAAAACCTGCAACACTTCAGCTGGAAAAATCTGCAACTTTAACAAGCTAGAATTGGTCCGTTTGACCATCCGAAACTCACCCGAGGCCCTCGGGACCTTACCAAAAAGCACCAACATATCCCAAAACATCATACGAACTTGTTCAAATCCTCAAAACACATCAAACCGTACTAAAATTGTCAATTCACATCGGATAGCCTAAGTTCTTCAAGAACTTCCGAAATGCACTTTCGATCAAAAACCAAACCAAACGATGTCCGAATGACCTGAAAATTTGCACACATATACAAAATCACCCAACAAAGCTACTGCAACTCTTAGAACTCCATTCCGACCCTCAGATCAAAATCTCACATGTTAACTGGATTTCGCCAAAACACTAACTTCGCCAATTCAAGCCTAATTCTACACCGGGTCTCCAAAATCACTTCCGATCATGCTCCTAAGTCATAAATCATCCCCCAAAGCTAACCGAACCACCAAAAATCACATCCGAGCCCTCTAACTCAATAGTCAACATTTGGTTGACTTTTCCAACTTAAGCTTTCCTTAAAGAGACTAAGCGCCTCATTTCTTATCAAAACCATTCCAAATCAACTCTCACACACCACATACCGATAATGAAATATGAAGAAGCAATAAACGGGGAAAATGGAGAAGCAACACATGAGACGATGGGTCGGGTCGTCACATAGATGCATCTATTACCCCGCTCGCGAATCATACGTGCGATGCGGTCAAACTTAAATAAACAATCACCCTGCTTGCGAATCATTCATGCGACGCAGGTACACATAGAAATACATGCTCAAACAACCAATTAAGAATTTATCGTGAAACATTTATCCCATTAGAAGCCAATTCTCTTTTAACGATTTAAGAAAATAAAGTTTAATCCTTTTAGAAATTCATTTACCAATTCGATAGGATTTAAGCAATTCAAACTGTCAATAACATTAAAAATATTCTAAGTACAGCATGCTTTTGGGTCATAGACTACCCAGACAATAACACAATAGTAGCTACGCACGGACTCTCATCACCTCGTGCATACGTAGCCCCCACAAATAGGAAAATATAACCAGTTAATTCACCTATGGGGACAATTCCCTCTTACAAGGTTAGAAAAGAGACTCACCTCGCTACGGAGATCCATAACCGGCATTCCACGCCCTCCCAAAGACTTGAATCATTGCTAAATACTGCAAAACTAGCCAATGATTATGCAAATTTATTAATATACGATAAACTAATTATATTAATCCAATTTATAACAATTTCTGACCCCGATCGAAAAGTTAATGAAAATGCCCTCAGGCCCACGTGCTCGGGTTTCCAAAATTTTCGAAGAATAAGTTTACCCATATCCTCACGAACTCAAATATATAATTTTCTCTAAATTCCATACCCAAAATCGTTATCAAATTCCAAGAATATAAATTTCTAGGTCTTTCTACCAAAACCCCAAATTTCTACCAAATTACATGCTAAAATCCATACATAATCGATGTATTTAACTCAAGATGGATGGAATTAGCTTACCTTATCATTGAGGATGAAAAATCCACTTGAAGCTCTCCCAAAAATCGCCCAAGCCAAGAAAATATGAGAGAAAATGGGCAAATCCCAATTTTTAAAACACATCTCTGCCTCCAGTACTTTTCGCACATGCGGTCCCTTTACCGCTTTTGCGGTTCCGCAGGTGCGAGCCAATCCACCGCTTCTGCGGTTTTTCCCCAAGCTCCCCTTTTCCACCGCTTCTGCGGACAAACTACCGCATCTGTGGTCCCAGCTCTCATTTGACAGATCTGCATCTGCGACTACTGGGCCGCTTCTGCGGCTCCACACTTGTGGCCCTATTCTCGTAGGTTCGGTTACACTAGCAACCAGCAAATTCAGCCTTCCAAAAATTCCATTTTCGATCTGTTAACCACCCGGAATCCACCCGAGGTCCCCGGGACCCAAGCAGTCCCAAAATATGTTACGGACTCACTCGAGGCCTCAAATGATATCAAACAACGCTAAAACAACGAATCGACCTCCAATCCAAGCTTTATGAACTTTAAAATTTCAAACTTATAGTTTTGATGTTTAAACATATTAAATCACGTCCAATTGACTTTAGATTTTGCACTCAACTCATATTCGACATTACGGACCTACTCCAACTTCCGAAATCGGATTCCGATCCTGATATCAAAAAGTCCACTTCCGGTCAAACTTCTAAAAAACGTTCAAGTTTCTATCTTTAGCCAAATGACTCCAAAATGACCCACGGACCTCCGAATTTACTTCCGATTGCTCTCCCAACTCCAGAATCACCATACAGAGCTACTCCGTGACTCGGAATCCCAAACGAACATCGATAACACTGAAATGCACTTCAACCCAAACTTATAAAATTTCTTCTAAAATGCTAACTTCCACAATAGGCACCAGAACGCTCCCGGGTCATCCAAAATCCGACCCGGACATATGCCCAAGTCTGAAATCGTTATACGAACCTGTTGGAACCTTCGAATTTTTATTCCGAGGTTGTTTACCTAAAAATCCGATCTTAGCTAATTCTTTCATCTTAAAGCTTCTAAAATGAGAATTTTCTCTCCAAGTAAACTCCGAACTTTCCGAAATTTAATTTCAACCATACGTACAAGTTATATTGCCCGAATTGAAGCTGCTCGTGGCCTCGAACTACTGAACAGCGCAATAGGGCTCAAAACAACCGGTCGGGTCATTATATAATTTTACTCCTATGTGTATTGAAATATGATTAGTGTTATATTGCAAAAGGAATTTATGATATAGATTTGTTTATTCTAACAGACATTGTCAAGGTTTGGTTGGTTATGCAACTACAGGCATTTTCCTGAAGTTCGTTCTTGAAACAATCTATTTGCATGTGAGAGTACTGCTATATTATTATTATTTTACTAGCCAGTTAATTGTTGATACTTATTCAAGTCATGTCAAGATAAGCAACTGATAAAGCAAGGGACTCAACACACAACAGACGTGTGACTTTTTTTGAAGAGAAGATTCCAATAATACTGAAGATAATGTTGTTGTTCATATCAATTGGAAGAAGGATATATTGAAGGCAACAAAATAAAGCATATTTCACCAAAGTTCTTTTTAGACATGATTTCGACAGATTGGTGATATAGACGTTTAACAAATTTATTTGATTGATAATTTGGTGGATCTGTTAAATGAATCATTACCAACCCCAACATTTGAAAAGCTGGTATACGGGATTGGAATGCATCGTTTCTGAAAAGTAAATTGATGTTGTCATCAGGGGGAGTAAGATACGCACTTCACTCTTTTTTTCTTAGCTGAGGTTTTATCCCACTAGGTTCTCCTAGCAAGATTTTTAATGAGGCAGCAAACAATGCGTATTACAAGATATGTGTACTCTTTTTCCTTCACTTAGATTTTTTCCTACGTGGTTTTTTCTTAGTAAGGTTTAAACGAGGCACATTATCTATAAAGGAGTGTTATGAAATGTGTTATGAAATATTATAATTGTATTAGTGGATGTCTATAACTTCTAAAGAAGTTACTCCCACTACTCTTCTCCATTATGTAGATAATTTACACTACTTCTCACCATTATAGTTGTAACTCCCACATCTCCATAACCTCCTCATATTCTTCCCCCATGATCTCAAATGTTTAATGTCATGTTTATGACATTCTTTTGTATACCTCTATATAATCCTATAATTAAATAGAGGGTTTTGGCACCGCATGGTTCATACTTGACACACTTGAAAGAAATAAAAAGCTCTCATCTCTTGCTCTATACATTCTTATCTATTTTCTTATTTCATATTTTTATTTTGACTTTAGTTTTTTAATAGTTAGATATTTATTTTTTTGGTTTTGCATTGATTTAGATAGTGAAAATGTATAACTTATTTTAGTTTTTAGTTATATAATTAATATATAGTACTTAATAGTAGTACTTATTTTAGCATGACTTCGTGCTTTTAGATTATGTTTTTTTTACTATACCTTTATGTGATTTCATTACATGTATTTAAATATTTTAGTACATGTCACGACGCATCTCACATGCATTATTTTGTGTCATTTTCTTAGGTAATACTTTATATAGTTGTATCCTATTTAGTACTTTTAAATTATATTTTATTTTCATTATAACTTATTAATTTAATATACTTATTTTTAGGCGATTTTATTATCTTTATTATTGAATTAGTCAAAACTTTTAAATCTTACAAAATTGGGAGAATGGGTGTTGAACTGTCCAGTCTTATTTTATGATTTTGGAAGAATGTGTGCTTAAATTGGATGACTTCTCTGAAGTTGATTTGGGCAACCCCGATCTTTCGTGGATATAATATTTTAGTATAATGTCATAACTTATCTCAAGATTCATTGAGATTGATCCAACTACTGAAATATGAGAGATGTTCAGGGCAGTCAATCAACTGTGGGAAAAGTTGCTTCCTGGTGGGTGCTGATGCAGAGCCTGGTCAAATAGAAGTGATTAGAACATCACATGTTTCAAACTTACTCACATTCCTATCATATATTTAGGATGTCCATTATACATGGGAAGAAAAATGATCTCTTATTTCAGTGATTCGGTGAATAAGAATGTGAGAAAGACTAATGGTTGGCAATGAAAATTACTATCACTAGGTGGAAGAGTAGTTCTGATAAAGCATGTCCTACATTTTCAGCCATTGCATTTACTTGCAGCCTTAGCCCCACCAAAGACAGTTATCAAACAGATTGAAAGATATGTGGCCAGATTTTACTGGGAACAAGCAGATGGCAAACAAAAATATCATTGGAGTTCTTGAACAAATCTGTGTTAGAGGAAGGTGGTGTGAGATTTAGAGACATAATGGATGTGAGTAAATTATTGTCTATGAAAAGATGGTGGAGAATTAGAACTTCCAAATCTATATGGGCGGAATTCTAAAGAGTTAAATATTGTAGTAGAGTTCATCCTCCCAAGAAAAAGAAGAATCTAAAGGACTCTCACTATTGGAAAAATCTACTAGAGATCAGAGAAAATGGTGAAAAACATATATTATGGAAATGCAATGAAGGAAATGTCAGTTTATGGTGGGATAATTGACTAGGAATTGGTGCTCTGGTTGGCCTGGTCCAACTTGATGGGTTGTTCACAACTTTCTCAACTTGGCAGGTAGTGAGACAAGCAAGAAAAAATGCTCCAATATTACAGAAAGTGTGACACACATATCTTTCATATAAAATGTCCTTTTTGATGTGGAGAATTATTAAAGAAAAGTTACCATCTGATGACATCATAGCAAATTTTGGATGACAAGTTGTCTCTAGATGTATGTGTTGCAGAATTCCACACACCGAAACTATGAATCATACTTTTGTTAATAGGGAGATGGCCAGAAATACATGGAAGTTCTTTGGGGCGCCATTGGGGATCAGAAGGGATGACAGTCCTATACTCAATATAATCAGCAGGTGGTGGAGCTCCAAAGCAAAAAACAAGGTAGTCCAGGTCATTATTAAAATCACTCATGTTATTATTTGCTGGGAGATCTGGAAAGTTAGGTGTATGTCGAGGTATGGAGGTATTAAAATTTCTTAAATAGAATTTATTTATAGGTTCTTTCTCACCTCAAGTGGGTAATCTCTAAACATAACATACCAATAGTTGATTATATTTCTTGGTCTGGGTTATGTGAAACTCTTTTGAATTTGTCTCCTAAATTTCACTTTTTCCCTTTTATGTGGGAGAGACCTACCTTTGGGTGGATAAAACTCAATACTGATGGTAGTAAGCTTAGGGATGGTATAATTGGTACTGGTAGGGTTGTAAGAAATCATAGAGGGAAAATTCTTATGGCCATTGCACATGCATTGGGCAATGGAACTAGCAACATGGCAGAAGCAAGAGCAGCCTTGATTGGACTTTATGGTCTCAGTCCCATGGATATGACAGAATAATACTGGAATGTGATTCTAAACGGGTTGTTGATATGTTAGACAACAAGTTCAATCCTCCTTGGTAGACCGAGAACACAATCAAGGAAGGTCAAAGTATTATTTTTCAGCATAATATTGTCATATGGCTGTAACGACCTGACTCGTCGTCTCATGAGTTACCACCCCGTTCTTCCTATTTTTTGCTTTTATATGCTTCGTTATCCGTTTCATATGTAGTCCAGTTGATTTGGAGTGGTTTTGATAAGAAATGAGACACTTAGTCTCTTTAAGGAAGGCTTATTTTGGAAAAGTCAGCAGGAAGTTGACTTATATGTTAGACGGCTCGGATGTGAATTGTGATGGTTTGGTTAGCTCTGGGAGGCGATTTGTGACTTAGAAGCGTGATCGGGAGTATTTTTGGAGGTCCGGTGTAGAATTAGGCATGAATTGGTGAAGCTAGTATTTTGGCGATTTTCGATTGATAGGTGAGACTTTGATCCGGGAGTCGGAATGGAATTCCGAGAGTTTCTGTAGCTTCGTTAGGTAATTTGGATATGTGTGCAAAATTTCAGGTCATTCATACATGGTTTGGTTGGTTTTTTGATCAAATGCGTGTTTTGGAAGTTTTAGAAGAACTTAGGCTTGAATTCGATGTAATTTGATGATTTTGGCGTTGTTTGAGGTGTTTTGATAATTGGAACAAGTTTTAATGATGTTTTAGGAAGGTTAGCATTTTTGGTTGAGGTCCTAGGGCCTCGGGGGTGTTTCGGATGCCCAACGGGTCATTTTTGGAAAACTCTGAACTGATTTGCTGGTATCAGGTTTCCTTCTTCGCGAACACTAGGGAAGTCTCGCGAACGCGAAGAGGAAAAATGGAAGGCTAAGATTTTGGCTTTCGTGAATGCAAAGGGGGAGTCACGAACACGAAGGAGCAGGTCAAGGTACTACGCGAACGCGGTAGGGTAACCGCGAACGCGTAGAAGGAAAAATTTGGGCCTCGGTCGTTTGGCCTACGCGAACGCGAGGCTGGCTTTGCAAACGCGGTGAAGAATGGGCCTGGGCAGAATGTTAAATTCTGAAAATGGGACTTCATTCCCATTTTCCATTTTTAGCGATTTGGAGCTCGGATAGGGCGATTCTTGGTCAGATTTTCGTAGAGAACAACGGGGTAAGTGTTTTTAACTCAATTTTGGTTGCATAACTTGAATCTACTACAAGATTTGGCGTTTAATCCGTGAATTTTGTTGGAAAAGTGTAGAAACCCCTCTTGGATAGAATCACGGATTTGAGGGTCAAAATATTATGCGAATTAGATAATTTTAGTATGGTTAGACTCGTGACGAGATAAGGAACCCGATGATGTAAAAATTTCTGAGTTTTGAAAAGTGGGCCCGGGGCTCGGGTATTGTCCAATTCGTTAATTTGGATATTTTTCGATTTCTTTCGATTGGGTATTGTCTCTTTATCATAATGCGACATATTTGTTGTGATTTTGGATAGATTCGTCGCACGAGGAGGCTAATTTGAGAGGCAAAGGCATAGCCGACTAGACTTTTGGCCGTCTTGAGGTGAGTAATTGATGTAAATGATGCCCTGAGGGTTTGAAACCCCGGAATTTTACATCGTCAAGCTATATTGAGGCGAGACACGTACTCTATGACGAGTGCGGGATCGTTAATTAATGTGGATTGTGACTTGGTCCGTCCCGAGTGATGTTTTACCGTGTTTTTTACTAGAACTTAATTGAGAATCATCTTTACCAATTATTTGAATCCTTCGGGAATTGAGATCATTGTTTTCGCATATTTTGCATATCTTTTGATCTCAGTCCAAGGGTTTAAATATTGTTTTGCAAACTCAGCCATCTTTCTAAGATTTGAAAACTTAAATGATATTTTTAAATGATATTTTGGGATGAAAACTACTATTTTACAAATGCCCAAGGGGCTTACGATAATTTCTGGACTGAGCATGGATCGGGCTACGTGCCGCAGCAGTGTTATATTGATATTGAGGCCGAGAGCCTGGTTGATTACATTGATCTTGAGGCTGAGAGCCTGGTTGACTATATTGATATTGAGGCCAAGAGCCTGGTTGATGCCACGAGATGGCCTGATATTGCGCTTGGGCTGTAGGAGCCCCTTCGGAGTCTGTACACACCTCTAGTGAGCGCCATCGACGATAAATAAATTGATGGCTCGGGTTGCACGCCGCAGTGGGTACCAGAGTGTACCTTCATATGCATTGCATTGCATTGCACTCATGTATTGTTCTTTATCTGTTATACCTGCCTTAATATATCTGTATTCTTATTTCGTTGACTTGTTGCTTCATTAATAAATGCTAGAAATTGCTAGTTATAGTTTATTTTGCGTTTTCCGTGATTTTTTATTCTCAGCCTTTATTTATTTTTATTACTCACTGGGTCGGAGTACTCACATTACTCCCTGCACCATGTGTGCAGGTACAGGTATTCCTGAGGCATAGAGCGAGCTTTCCTGCCATTCAGTTTTCATCGAAGTCATCGAGGTAGCTTCATGGCATTCGCAGACCCGATTTCTCCTTTTATCTTTACTTGTTATTTCGCATTTCAGATATATATCTGTATTAGGTTGTTGAAACCTTGTATTAGAGGCTCAGACTTGTGACACCAGATCAGTGGGCTGTTTTACACAGATTTTTTTTCCTGACTATGGTTTTTCCGCACATTTCAAATATGTTCATACTGTTACTTTATATTAAATTGGTATTTAAAGTGGTTAATCAGTAATAAATTGTAGTAGAAAGGGTTGAGAGTGGTAATTGGTTGGGCTTGCCTAGCATTATGTTGGGCGCCATCACGATCGGGTTTTCTGGTCGTGACAAGTTGGTATCTGAGCCTATGTTAATTGGTCTCGCGAGTCATGAGCCGGTTTAGTAGAGTCTCGCGAATCGGTACAGAGTCGTTTGTATTTATCCTTGAGAGGCTGCAGAACCTTCAGGTAAACTTCATATTCTTGAAATTCTTGTCGTGTGACTTTGTTGATCCGAACACTAAAAATTTCTATCATCCTATTCTCTCATAGATGGCGGGGACTCGTGCTACTGGACGAGGTGGACGACCACCAGTGCCACCCACTGATGCTACCAGAGGCCGTGGACGCGATCGTGGGCGTGGCAGAGGTAGAGTTGCGCGGGCAGTACCTGTTAATCCACCAGTTGCCCCAGTTCCAGATCAGGCTCCAGCAGTCGTACCAGTTCATGCACCAGCTATGCCTATTATGATTTCGGGTCTTCAGGAGACCTAGGCTCAGATTTTGATAGTTTGCATTGGCCTGGCTTAGGCGGTCTTAGACACTACAGCCGCAGCTACTTCACAGGCCAGAGAAGGCACCCAGACTCCTTTTAATCGCACACCTGAGCAGGTTATGCATGGATTGCAGATGCCGAAAGTAGTTCTAGCTCAGCAGGTTGTACCAGTTCAGAACTTTGTGGTCCCAGCTATGTCAAACGATGAGCAGCGTCATCTCGAGAGATTTGGTAGGCTCTAGCCTCCGACATTTAGTGGTGCTGAGTGCGAGGATGCCCAGGGTTTTCTTGACAAGTGCCAGCGTATGCTTCGCACCGCAGGGATTTTGGAGTCGAGTGTGTGGCTTTTACTACATTTCACTTCTAGGGAGTTGCATTTACCTGGTGGGAGGATTTAGAGAGGCGTGGGCATGTTGGTGCAGCGCCCCTTACTTGGCAGCGGTTTTCCACTCTATTTCTGGAGAAGTATGTACCTCAGTCCCACAGAGAGGAGCTACGTAGGTAGTTTGAGTGGTTTACTTAGGGGGACATGTCTGTGACCCGGTACAAGATGAAATTTTCATAGTTGGCTCGCCATGCTACTTGGATGATCCTAACGGATCGAGAGAGGATCAGAAGATTTGTGGATGGTCTTAACTACTATCTCCGCATTTTGATGACTAGTGATAGAGTATTGGGTGCTTCGTTCAAAGAGGTGGTTGACATTGCTCGTGATATTAAGATAGTTCGCCACAGAGAGCGAGAGGAGAGGGAGGCCAAGAGGCCTCGAGGTTGAGGCAGTTTCAGTGGTGCTCCGTCTAGGGGCCAGCTCCAGCGTGGTAGAGGTCGTTTCTTCAAACCTCCTTAGTCGGCTAATCCAGAGTTTAGTAGGGCATCTTCAGACCATGGTCATCAGGGGTATCAGTAGGGCCAGTCTTTACTTAGCGCCCTCCCAGCTCAGAGCTCATCTTATGCCCCTTCAGTTCAGGGTTCTTCTGCGCCGAGTGTATAGGCTGGTCATTCTGGTGTGAGGGGTTCTCTCCAGTTCCCTTCTCCAGCACTTGGTAGTTGCTACGAGTGTGGAGAGTTTGGTCATATGAAGAGGCAGTGTCCTCGACTTCGTGGTGGTCAGTTTCAGCAGACAGATCAGCCCTCGTCTTCTGCTCTAGTTTCTTCAGCACTCGCCCAGCTAGCTAGGGTGGAGGCCAGGCAGCCAGGGGTCGCCCTAGAGGTGGAGGTCGATTAGGCGGTAGCCAGGCCCAATTTTATGCTATTCCAGGCAGGACAGATGCCATTGCGTTAGATGCTGTTATCACAGGTATTATCTCAGTCTGCCACACAGATGCCTCTGTCCTATTTAATCCCGGATCCACCTATTCTTATGTGTCCTCATATTTTGCTCATTATTTGGGTACGACTCGAGGGTGTCTTACTTTACCTATACACGTATCTACCCCGTTGGGCGATACTATTATTGTAGACCATGTGTATCGTTCTTGTATTGTGACTATTGGGGGTCTGGAGACCCGAGTTGATTTATTGCTGTTGAACATGGTAGACTTTGATGTTATTCTAGGCATGGATTGGCTATCTCTGTGTCATGCTATTCTAGACTGTCATTCTAAGACAGTCACTTTGGCTATTCCGGGTGTTCCAAGGATCGAGTGTCGTGGTATGACTGATTATGTCCCTAGTAGAGTAATTTCCTTCTTGAAAGTCCAGCATATGGTTGGGAATGGTTATCTATCATATATAGCTTTTGTGCGAGATTTTGGAGCTGAGACTCCTGATATTGATTATGTCCCAGTTGTGAGGGATTTTCCTGATGTATTTCCTGCAGACCTGCCGGGCATACCGCCGGACAGTGATATTGATTTTGGCATTGATCTGGTGCCGAGCACCCAACCTAATTTCCATTCCGCCATATCGTATGGCACCAGCAGAGTTGAAAGAATTGAAGGAGCAGTTTTAGGAGCTCCTAGATAAGGGGTTCATTCGGCCTAGTGTGTCACCTTGGGGTGCGCCAGTTCTGTTTGTAAAAAAGAAATAAGGCACAATGAGAATGTGCATGGATTAAAGGCAATTAAATAAAGTAATAGTGAAGAACAAATATCCTTTGCTTCGCATTGATGACTTATTTGATCAGCTTCAGGGAGCGAGGGTATTCTCCAAGATTGATCTCCGTTCAGGTTCTCACCAGTTGAAGATCAGGGAGTCGGATATTCTTAAGACTGCTTTCAGGACTAGATATGGTCACTATGAGTTCCTGGTTATGTCTTTCGGGCTGACAAATGCCCCAGCAGCATTCATGCATCTGATGAACAGTGTATTTCGACCTTATCTGGATTCATTTGTTATTGTATTCATTGATGATATTCTGGTGTACTCGCGTAGTCAGGAGGAGCACGCCGAGCATTTGCGTGTAGTGTTGCAGAGATTGAGGGAGGAGAAGATTTATGCAAAATTCTCCAAGTGTGAGTTTTAGCTAAGTTCAGTGGCATTCTTGGGACACATAGTGTCCAGCGAGGGCATCCGGGTTGATCCGAGGAAGATAGAAGCAGTGCAAAATTGGTCTAGATCGTTCTCAGCCACAGAGATCCAGAGTTTTCTTGGGTTAGTAGGCTATTATCGCCGGTTTGTTCAGAGATTTTCATCCATTGCATTGCCCTTGACCAAGTTGATTCAGAAGAGTGCTCCATTTGTATGGTAAGACGAGTGTGAGGAGTGCTTTCAGAAGCTCAAGACAGTTTTGACCACAACTCCAATATTGGTTTTGCCATCAGCTTCAGGTTCTTATACTGTATATTATGATGCTTCGAGAGTTGGGATGGATGTGTGTTGATGTAGGAGGGTAGAGTTCTTGCTTATGCTTCTCGTTAAAGCCCCATGAGAAGAACTACCATGTTCATGACTTAGAGTTTGCTTCCATAGTTCATGCCTTGAAGATTTGGAGGCACTATTTATATGGCGTATCTTGTGAGGTATTCACTGATCATGGCAGTCTTCAGCATTTGTTTAAGCAGAAAGACCTTAATTTGAGGCAGCAGAGGTGGCTTGAGTTGCTAAAAGATTATGATATTACTATTTTATATCATCTGGGAAAGGCCAATGTAGTGGCCGATGCTTTGAGCCGAAAGGTAATCAGTATGGGGAGTTTGGCGTACATTCCAGTTAGGGAGAGGCCCTTTGCAGTTGTTGTTCAAGACTTAGCTAATCAGTTTGTGATACTAGACATTTCTAAGCCCAGTCGGGTGTTGGCTTATGTGGTTTCTCGGTCTTCCTTATATGATCGCATTAGAGAGCATTAGTATGATGATCCGCATTTTCGTGTCCTCAAGGACAGAGTTCAGCATGGCGATGCTAGAGATGTGACCATTAGTGATGATGGTGTATTGAGGATGCGGGGCCGGATTTGTGTGCCCAATGTAGATGGGCTTAGAGAGTTGATTCTGGAGGAGGCCCACAACTCGCGGTATTCTATCCATCCGGGTGATGCGAAAATGTAGCAGGACTTGAGACAACACTATTGGTGGAGAAGAGTGAAGAAAGATATCGTAGGTTATGTAGCACGGTGTCTCAATTGTCAGCAGGTGAAATATGAGCATCAGAGACCGGGTGGTCTACTTCAGCAGATGGTTATTCCTAAGTGGAAGTGGGAGAGAGTCACTATGGATTTTGTGAGTGGTCTTCCTCGAACTTCGAGAAATTTGATTCTATTTGGGTGATTGTGGATCGGCTGACCAAGTCCGCGCACTTCATTCCGATGTGTACCACTTATTCTTCGGAGCGTCTGGCAGGGATATTTATCCTAGAGATTGTGCGGTTGCACGGTGTTCCAGTTTCCATTATCTCAAATAGAGGTACTCAGTTTACTTCCCAGTTTTGGAGGACTTTTCAGCGAGAATTGGGTACTCAGGTGGAGTTGAGCACAACATTTCATCCTCAGACGGACGGACAGTCCGAGCGTACTATTCAGATACTAGAGGACATGTTACGTGCCTGTGTGATTGATTTCGGAGGTTCTTAGGATGAGTTTTTTCCTCTTGCAGAGTTTACCTACAACAACAACTATCAGTCCAGTATTCAGATGGCACCGTATGAGGCCTTGTATGATAGGCGGTGTAGATCTCCAGTTGGTTGGTTCGAGCCCACCGAGGCTAGACTATTGGGGATAGAGTTGGTTCAGGATGCCTTAGAGAAGGTAAAAGTGATTCAGGAGATAAGTCGTACGACTTAGTCGCGTCAGAAGAGTTATGCAGACCGGAAGGTTCGAGATGTATCTTACATGGTGGGTGAAGGTCTTGCTACAGGTTTCGCCCATGAAGGGTGTTATGAGATTTGGAAAGAAAGGGAAGTTGAGCTCGCGATTTATTGGACCTTTTGAGGTACTTAGGAGGATTGGAGAGGTGGCCTATATGCTTGCTTTTCCACCCAGTTTGTCGGGCGTTCATCCGGTATTTCATGTTTCTATGCTCCGGAAGTATGTTGGGGACCTGTCTTATGTTTTGGATTTAGCACAGTGCAGTTAGATGAGGATTTGACTTATGATGTGGAGCCAGTGGCTATTTTGAATCGACAGGTTCGAAAATTGAGATAGAAAGATATAGCGTCAGTGAAAGTGCAGTGGAGAGGTCGGCCCATGGAGGAAGCTACCTGGGAGACTGAGCGGGAGATGCGGAGCAGATATCCTCACATATTTGAGGTTTCAGGTATGTTTCTTAACTCGCTCGAGGACGAGCGTTTGTTTAAGTTGGGGAGGATGTGACGACTCGACCCGTCGTCTCATGAGTTACCGCCCCGTTCTTCCTATTTTCTGCTTCTATATGCTTCGTTATCCGTGTCATATGTAGTCGAGTTGATTTGGAGTGGTTTTGATAAGAAATGAGACAGTTAGTCTCTTTAAGAAGGGTTAGTTTGGAAAAGTCAACCAAAATTTGACTTATATGTTAGAGGGCTCGGATCTGAATTCCGATGGTTCGGTTAGCTCCAGGAGGTGAACTGTGATTTAGGAGCGTGATCGGAAGTATTTTTGGAGGTCCAATGTAGAATTAGGCGTGAATTGGCGAAGTTAGTATTTTGGCGATTTCCGGTTGATAGGTGAGATATTGATCCGAGAGTCGGAATAGAATTTCGAGAATCGATGTAGCTTCGTTAGGTGATTTGGGATATGTGTGAAAAATTTCAGGTCATTCGGACGTGGTTTGGTTGGGTTTTTGATCGAATGCGTGTTTTGGAAGTTTTAGAAGAACTTAGGCTTGAATTCGATGTAATTTGATGATTTTGGCATTGTTTGAGGTGTTTTGAAAATTGGAACAAGTTTGAATGATGCTTTAGGAGGTGTTGGCATTTTAGGTTGAGGTCCCGGGGGCCTCGGGGGTGTTTCGGATGCCCAACGGGTCATTTTTGGAAAAATTTGAATTGTTGTTGCTGGTATCTGGTTTCCTTCTTTGCGAACGTGAGAGGGGAGTCGCGAATGCGAAGGAGCAGGTCAAGGTACTACGCGAACGCGGGAGGGTAACCGCGAATGCATAGAAGGAAAAATTTGGGCCCGGGTCGCTTGTCCTACGCGAATGCGATGAAGAATGGGCCTGGGCAGAATGTTAAGTTCTGAAAATGGGACTTCGTTCTCATTTTACATTTTTAACGATTTGGAGCTTGGATAGGGCGATTCTTGGTCAGATTTTCATAGAGAATAGCGGGGTAAGTGTTCTTAACTCAATTTTGGTTATATAACTTGAATCTGTTACAAGTTTTGGCGTTTAATCCGTGAATTTTGTTGGAAAAGTGTAGAAAACCCTCTTGGATAGAATCACGGATTTGAGGATCGAAATGTTATGGGAATTGGATAATTTTAGTATGGGTAAACTCGCGGCGAGATAAGGAACCCGATGATGTAAAATTTCTGAGTTTCAAAACGTGGGCCCGGGGCTCGGGTTTTGTCAAATTCGTGAATTTTGATATTTTTCGATTGGGTATTGTCTCTTTAGCATAATGCGACATATTCGTTGTGATTTTGGACAAATTTGTCGCACGAGGAGGCTAATTTGAGAGGCAAAGGCATAGCGGACTAGACTTTTGGCCGTCTTGAGGTGAGTAATTGATGTAAATGATGCCCTGAAGGTTTGAAACCCCGGAATTTCACATCGTAAAGCTATATTGAGGCGAGACTCGCACTATATGACGATTGCGGGGTCGTTGATTAATGGGGATTGTGACTTGGTCCGTCCCGAGTGATGTTTTTACCATATTTTTTTACTAGAACTTAATTGAGAATCATCTTTACTTGAAAGTAATTGTTACATTTGGGCTTCGTGCCAATTATTTGAATCATTCGGGGATTTATATCACTGTTTTCGCATATTTTGCATATCATTTGATCTCAGTCCAAGATTTTAAATACTATTTTGCAAACTCAGCCATGTTTCTTAGATTTGAAAACTTAAATGATATTTCTAAATGATATTTTGGGCTGAGATCTACTGTTTTACAAATGCCCATAGGGCTTACGATGATTTCTGGACTGAGCGTGGATCGGGCTGCGCCACCGCAGCAGTATTATGTTGATATTGAGACCGAAATCCTGGTTGATTACATTGATCTTGAGGTCGAGAGCCTGGTTGACATATTGATATTGAGGCCGAAAGCCTGGTTGATGCCACTAGATCGCTTGATATTGTGCTTGGGTTGTAGGAGCCCCTCCGGAGTCTGTACACACCCCTAGTGAGTGACGTCGACGATAAATAAATGGATGGCTCGGGCTGCACGCTGCAGTGGGTACCAGAGTGTACCATCATATGCATTGCATTGCACTCATGCATTGTTCTTTATCTGCTATACCTGCCTTAATATTTCTGTATTCTTATTTCACTGACTTGTTGCTTCATTATTAAATGCTCGAAATTGCTAGTTATAGTTTATTTTGCGTTTTCCGTAATTTCTTATTCTCAGCCTTTATTTATGTTTATTTATACTTACTGGGTCGGAGTACTCACATTATCCCTGCACCTTGTGTGCAAGTACAGGTATTCCTGAGGCATAGAGCGAGCTTTCCTACCATTCAGTTTTCATCAGAGTCATCGAGGTAGCTGCATGGCGTTCGCAGACCCGATTTCTCCTTCTATCTTTACTTGTTATTCCGCATTTCAGACATATTTCTGTATTAGGTTGTTGAAACCTGGTATTAGAGGCTCAAACTTGTGACACCGGATCAGTGGGCTGTTTTACAGTGAATTTTTTTTCCTGACTATGGTTTTTCCGCACATTTCAACTGTTTAAAAATTCATACTGTGATTTTATATTAAATTGGTATTTAAAGTAGTTAATCAGTAATAAATTATAGTAGAAGGGGTTGAGAGTGGTAATTGGTCGGGCTTGCCTAGCACTGTGTTGGGCGCCATCACGACTGGAATTTGGAATCGTAACAAAGGCATTGTTTTAGAGAAACAAATTATGCGGCAGATGTACTGTCTAAATGGAGCCATGAGGTACAAGAGAAGATGGTCTTCCAGTCTATGAAGTTGCCCAGAAATGCTATTGGCTGCTATAGACTTGGTAAGATCAAACTGCCTAATCCGAGACATAAAATTATCAAGAACCAATGTGCTAACATGAATGCTCTTAAGGTTTGGTAATTGATCATGCTCTCTGTTGCAAGATATAGTATAAAGGGCATGACTATTGTATTTGTTAGAAGCTTGTTCCTCCGAGGTATGTGGCTACACATAATGATTGGTGAAGAGCATTATAGTTTCAAGTGCTTAGTACATAAGGAGATTCATGGTCATATCTTGGATCTGTGACATGTACTGGATAGAAAACAAGTCTTTCAATTGGAATTTGTATTTACCTTGGGAGGTATTTGTTTTATGTCCCCCTCCTTTGTATTTAATTTTTGTTATTAATTAAATTCAAAAAAATATATATTTGTATCCTACTAAGATAAAAGAAATATTTGAAGCACAAGTTATATATTTTGTGCTATGAATATTTTATCGGGAAACCCCCCCCCCCCC
>MU752141.1:0-13662 GCA_026770625.1 Nicotiana glauca | reverse complement strand
ATATCCTTTAGGAAGCAGCCCTTGTTGGAGATTTCTTGTTTTTCCCAATACTTAAATTATTTTACTTGTTACTCATTTGTTTTGTCTCCCATGCATGACTTTTATATTAGTTACTCCTTTTGACTGTGTTTGATGTGATAAAAGTCATATTTTATGGAAATAACTTTTTAATGTTTGATTGATTAGCAAAAAGTATTTTCACAAACACTAAGATATAAAGGTTTTACAATTACATTAAAGATTTATTAATGTGCAAGTCTTGGACGGAGTGTATAACAATGTGAAATTAAAAATTAAGTTAGTTGTTAGGATAAGTGAGAACAGTTATGTGAAAAATATATTTTTTTTAAAAAATAACTTTGGTCATGTGATAACACACCTGGACTGCGTTAACTGTTTGTTGCTTTTCGTATGCTGTAACTGAAACAGCTAGGTGAAACAGAAAAATTTCCTCTTATTTTGAGCACATGTTGTATACATCTTTAAATTGAAGGACAATATATCATCATTATCCATTTCACTGTTGAATACTAAAAGGTCCTAATCACATTTTTCATATGGGATTTAGACTTCTTACCCACTAACTTTAGTCTCAGCTAGTGACATCCTTTCTAGGTAACTTATCTATATTATAGCCCGTTTGGCCAAGCGACAAAAATAATCTTATTTTGAGAAGTACTTTTTTTTAAAAGTGTTTTTCTCAAAAGTACTTTTGGTGAGAATCAGTTTGTGTTTGGCTAATTAGTTTAAAAAGTACTTTTGAGCAGCAATTAGTATTTGGCCAAGCTTTTAAAAAACTGCTTCTAAGTGCATTTTTCTCAAGAGTGCTTCTCAAAAAAGTGCTTTTGGAGAGAAACTACTTTTTTCGGCTTCTCCAAAACTGCTTCTGCTTCTCCTCAAAAACACTTTTTTTCTTCTAAAAGCTTGGCCAAACACCTTAATTTTTGGCCAAAAAAAAAAAACACTTTTGGCCAAAAAAAAGCTTGGCCAAATAGGCTATTAGTCATGTTAATGTGAATCACAAATCAAAATCCACCAAAATTAACTATGGACCACAGATTTAAGCTGACTATTTGTTGGTTATTTGATACATAGCGTAGTCAGGAAACTTGTCAATGATGTTCAAACGTTAAATGAGTCAATAATTTTTTTTTGCACCAATGAATTTATATCCTATTATCCAATATTTAGCTAAACTGTTTAAATACTTGCAATAGAACTACAATTTTGTAAATTAAAACTAATATCGAAAAGACAACAAAAAAAAGTTTTACTAATAAAAATAAGCATAAAATCAAAAGAAGGAGAGAGTCGAGAGGGTTTGTATTCTATATAGATCCTTTTGTTAAAGAAATTTTTGTAAAACTTGGCTTTTATATTATAAGCAACAACAACAACTACCCAGTAAAATCTCACATAGTAGGCTCTGGGGAGGATAACGTGTACGCAGACCTTATCCTACCCCAATAGGGCAGAGAGTGTTTCCGATAGACCCTCGGCTTAGAAAGACGAAAATAAAAAATAACTTTTAATTAAAAAATTACTTCTAAGATTGGTTATTTATTTTTACATATATTTTAAATGTTAAGATTTATTATTTGGATATATAAATAATATAAAATATATAATAACATTTGGCCTATAAGCTCTGTATAATTTTTCAGCAATAGGACCATGTACCTCTGACTAAAAGGTTACTTTTTGAAAATTGAACTTTTATAAAATAACTGAAAAATTATTATTATTATTATTATTATTATTATTATTATTATTATTATTATTATTATTGCTATTATATTATTATTATTATTATTATTATTGCTATTATTACCACCACAACTAGGGTGTACAAAGGAAATCGATAAACCGCACCAACCCGATAATCCGAGTCAAACCGAGAAAAAAAGTCCGACTATGGGTTGGTTTGATTTGGTTTGGTGTTGGAAAAAAAAACCCGACCATAATTGGTTTGGTTTGGTTTTAACTAAAGAAAGTCAAACCGAAACCAAACCAACCCGACATTACATATATAGAAATTATAGATATATTTAATATATAAATATACTTATTGTGATGTAATTTATAAATATTTCAAGATTTCATAATTTTATTTTTTGAAGTATTATTTCAAGGTTGGACTTAGAACTTTTGAATGTTCCAATAAGTTTTATAGCCATTAACATTAGTAAATTAAATAGTGCTAACAAAAGCCCAAACCAAAATCAAATCAATATTAATGCTAACAAAAGACATTTAATTCAATATTATGAACGAGAATTTATTGAATTATGTTTTGTTTTGCAATAATTTAGATAAAAATGCATAACCTTTTTTATTTTTTCTTTAGCATTTAGTCATGTATTTAATACTCCCTTATTTTAGCATGATTTAGTAATCTTAGATTATGTTTATTTTTATTATGGCTTTTTAATTAGCAATATTTATATTACATAATTTTATTGTCTTTATTGTTGAATATTTTAGGATAATGCCATGACATATCATATTTTGTATTATTTTCTTGAAAAATACTTTATATAGTTGTATCTTACTAGGACTAAAGAAATATTTTAAGCATAATTTATATGTTTTGTTCTACGAAAATTTTGCGGGAAAAAAATCCGAAAAAATTCGAATAACCCGAAAACCCGAGAAAAACCGAGAGTGAAAAACCCGAGTTTTATTGGTTTGGTTTGGTCTTTAGATTTAATAATCCGACACAATTGGTTTGGTTTGGTAATTGTAAAATCCGAACCAACCCGAACTATGTACCCCCTAACCACAACAACTTCATTTACTGTTATTTAAGTTCATGAGGTTATTCCAATTATAATCAGCTAAAATATTTCCACCCTTGATTTTTTTTTCCTCTAGTATTTCCAGTGTATTTAGCTGGCATTTGCTTGCTTTTCCTCTTCTTTAATTCCTCAACCTTCAATTGTTTTCATTGCAATTCCTTCCGCAGTTGCGATGTCCTAGCTGTGGGATCATTTTTGCTGTCAAGGGCGCCTGTTGGCTGCGGTAGCTCCATGTGCATACAGTTTGGATTTCGAGAGTCAATTTTTTTTAAATATGATCATGAATTTAAATGTTACGGGTTCGAGCCGTGAAATTAGCCCCTAATGTTTGCATTAGGGTAGACTGACTAAATCACACCCCCTTGGCGTGCGACGTTTTCCTGAATCATACATAAATGCGGGATGTTTCGTTCATCGGGATCATGAATTTAGATATAATTTTTTATATTTTTTGAATTAAAATTAGTATATATTTTGAAACTACCTTAAAGACACTATAAGTCACAATGATTAATAATTTGAAATAGTTAAAAGACATAGATAAAAGTATACAACAACATCAATCCAGTGTGGTCCCACAAGTGGGGTCTGGGGAGAGTAGGATGTACGCAGCCTTACCCCTACCTTGGAAGGGCAGATAGACTGTTTCCGATAGACCCTCGGCTAAAGAAGGTGAAAGAAGTCGTGGTAGCAAGTAATAGCAAGACAATAATTAGAAAGCTAAATCGAAGATAGTAACAAATAATATGAAAGAGGTATTGATAACAAGTAGTAGCAAGATAACATATTTAGGAAACTAATTCCAAGGTAGCAGACGAGAATATGAACGAAGTACTATTAGCAAATTACGGAAATACCAATGGCAAGTAACAACGAAACAAGACATGCGAATATATAGCAAACTAAGGAAAAAAGGGTATCGTACTAGCTCTAATACTTTCGAGCTAGAGAAGATAATGAGAGATGCACGACTACCTACTAACCTTCTACCGTAATCTTCAACCTCCATACCCTTCTATTTAGAGTCCTGGTTAGCTCAAGTTGCGCCATGTCCCACCTGATCACCTCTCCCCAAGTAATATTCAACCTCTACACCCTTCTATCTAGAGTCATGTCCTCAGTTAGCTTAAGTTGCCTGATCACCTCTCCTCAAAACTTCTTAGGCCTACCTCTACCCCTCTTCTCACCTCCTAAGGTCAATCTCTCACATCTCCTGACAGGGACATCTGTGCTTCTCCTCTTAACATGGTCGTACCATCTCAACCTTGCCTCACGCATATTTGCCTCCACAGGAGCCACTCCCACCTTATCTCGAATAACTTCATTCCTAATTCTATCCAGCCTAGTATGTCGAAACATTCATCTCAACATCCTGATTTTCGCTACCTTCATCTGCTGGACTTGGGAGTTTTTGACTGGTCAATACTCTGCCCCCTACAATATAGTCGGTCTAACCACTACCTTCTAGAACTTACCCTTAAGTCTCAATGGCACATTCTTATCACACAAGACACCGGAAGCGAGCTTCCACTTTATCCACCCTGCTTTGATACGGTATGTGATATCCTCATTTATCTCTCCATCCTTCTGGATTATAGATATATAAAAGTATAATTAGATAAATTTATTTGATTTGAACTACATCACATATATTGAGACGAAGGTAATAAATTTTTATCGAGCGGTTGGAGAGAGACAAATAACACAAAAACGTTGGGAGGACTGATATGGTGGATAATGTAAAGTGAAACATCATCAAAAAACAAAAACGTGATGTCAATATGTCATTGAGCAATGTTATGAGGGCGGCTTGACTCATTAATTTAAAAAAGAAAAGAAAAGAGAGACTAAGGGCCAGAGATTGCTAGGGTAATCTTATAAAGTATATAGTGGAACCTGTCTTTGTCGATGTCGATATAGTGGGAAGGGCCGGCTTGGCTCAGCGGTAAGCTTGCTTGCCGTGGAGTGTCAGGTCGCGGGTTCGAATCAGCCTCTCTGCAAAGCAGAGGGAAGGCTGCCTAGAGTATTCCCTTCCCCAGACACCCACGAAGTGGGTATTGAACTGGGTCGGCCCTTGTCTTTGTCGATGTTCACTGTTTTTGAGCTTCACTCATTGGTCTCCTAAGCCAAAGACCTGCTAAAAACCTCTATATATTGCAACAATTCAATTCGTTTTTTTAAATATTTAATTGTAAATCCCTGCAACTCTACTTTCATATGCGAATCTAGAATTTCTAGAACACAAGTGCACCACTAAAGAAAGGAAAATGAAGTATCAAGTAGGAATGGGTTCATGTTTCCCCATGTAAATAACTTTACTTTGACCCAAGTACACCACTCAGCCTTTTTGAAGCATTAGAGCCAACAGATAATATTACACCAATTGTAGAGAATATGTACATAAAATATTAAGTTTGACAAAGTGATCATGAGTTCACGTACCCCATATTTTAGGCCTAAATCCAATCCTGGCTTTCAAGAGTGAGCCAATCAGTGCAGCCCGATGCACAAAGCATCTCGTGTTAATCTGGGGAAGAGCTAGATTCTGAAGGGTATGATATAGGCAGCCTACCCTGATGAAAGGGATACTTGGAGCAACGATAAAGCTAATTGAACTTCAGAAACCTTAGTTGCACCATATAAAGTGTAACGGTCAAAATCGGAGAGCTCGATTTCAAGGGATTAAAGGTACCTCGTGCTCGAGTTCTGGCAGCACGAAGTAAAGACCAGATCGGACTGGAAAATGTACACCTCGAGGGAGCAAATCAGAGACCCATCATGATCTACCTCGAGGGCAGTACAATTCGATAACACTCAAGAAAGAGCGGGAACTTCTCAAGGACACGTGGGTCAGGGTATAAATTATAGGATAAGATTTGTACGAGATAGTATGAATCCGTACTAGGTTGCTATATAGTTGTGCCAATAGAATTCTTTACCATAATTGGGAATATACTGTATTGGGGTTTTCCCCTCCTATATAAAGGGAACCCCAAACATTTGTAAAGATGACCTCATTTCACTACAATAGAATATTCTACTCTGCTTTTCTCGTTTATTGTGCTCTACTATTGTCCTTTAGCTTTATTGTTTTTACTTTATTGTTCATCCTTTATTGGCTATTAACTCACCACGAGGCTCCCGAGGCAGCCAAGCTCGAGGTCCCTAGTGCTCTAACAATGCTAGTTTGGTTCATAAATTCTTCTTACTTAAACCTTAAACCTAATATTACTCGTATATTCACTAGTATTGGAATAAATCACATATCTTTAAAACAACAAATCACTTTTAATTGGTACTCACATTTTTCGAGGTAAATGATTTAGCGCCCATCGTGGGGCTAAAAATAATAGTGATTATTTAGTACTAGTTTTTTGATAACACACGTTATGCTTCACAATTTTTCTTGTCAACGATTCTTTGATCTCATGCTAAGATATGTCTAGCTAAGCAAACGCACCCGTGCATGGAAACGACGGTCTCAGATCTCATGGAGAAAACAATGCCACAATTGCAGGGATCGGTGTGCCACCACAAAACCCTAGGGTGGCACCAGCGCCAAACTGCGTTGATGTTGGTTCACACATTGCCGTGAATATCGATTTGGACCCTGATGTTGAAGGAAGTGTATGCGGAGGGGATCAACCTGATGCTCAAAGGACACAGGCTCAAGGAAAAAGAGAAGTTAGTTTACAAGTGATTTTTGAGATGTTGTAACCATAACAAGTCGCTATCGCCCAGTTACAGAGCCAGTAAAAGACTCCGAGCGTGGCTAAGGCAGAAACCGCTCATCATGTTGTGCAAACCCCGAAAAGATCAAGCAACAACGACTTGATATGTGACCCCACCGTCATGAGAATGCTCGAGGAACTCACGAAACAATTCGAATCAAGAAAAAAAGGATTGAGGACAATGACAAAAAGGTGGAAACATATAACTCGAGGGTTGACCAAATACCGGGAGCACCTCCGATTTTGAAAGGATTGACACGAAGAAGTTCATGCAAAAACCATTCCCCTAAAGTGCAGCTCCGAAGCCTATCTCAAAGAAGTTCCGGATGCCAGACATCCCAAAATACAATGGAACCACTAATCCCAACGAGCACATCACCACGTATACTTGTGGCATGAAAGGAAATGATTTGGAAGATGATGAGATTGAGTCCGTTTTGCTAAAAGAGTTTGGGGAAACTCTGTCTAAGGGTGCCATGGATTGGTACCATAACTTACCCTCGAACTCTATTGATTCACTTTCAATATTGGTAAACACATTTGTAAAGGCACATGCTGGTGCCATAAAAGTCCCAACATGGAAGTTTGATGTATTCAAAATAAAGCAAATGGAGAGCGAGATGTTGAGGGAATTCGTCTCCCGCTTCTAGTTAGAACGGATGGAGTTACCACCGGTCTCTGATGACTGGGCTATACAAGCCTTCACTCAGGGACTAAATAAATGAAGTTTGATAGCTTCGACGCATATGAAGCAGCACTTGATCGAGTATCCCGTTGTGACTTGGGGAGATGTGAATTAAAGGTACCGATAAAAATTAGGGTCGAAGATAACCAATTGGGAGCCCCTTTGGGCTTAGTTTATCCAAGCAGGTTACTAACAAAGGAGTCAGGAAATGTAGACGGGGGTCAAGGTCAAATAAGGAAAGATATCAGTCATACATCGAGGATCGAAGGAACATTTCAAGGCGTAACATACCTCGGAATGATCGAAGAGCAGATGGAGGTCAAAGTTCCCGGGGACTCACGAGCAAAATCGGGTTCGATAGGCACTTAGGACTAGCGGAGGCACCCTGATTATCGGAGTACAACTTTAGCATCGATGCCTCAAGTATCGTCTCAGCCATTTGCAAACTTAGAGATACTAAATGGCCCAAGCCTATACAGACTGATCCTTCTCAGAGGAACCGAGCTTGATGTGAAAGTATCATGGTATTCATGGGCACAGGACCGAGGATTGCAGGCACCTTATAGAGGAGGTAGCCCGATTGTTCAACGAGGGGCATCTTCTTGAATTTCTCAATGACTGGGCCAAGAACCATTTTCGGGAAAGGGATACAAACAGGAAGAATGAAAAGAACCTCAACATGTCATTCATATGATCATCGATGGAGTCGACGTCCCGTAGGGACCTATATTCAAATTTACCAAAAGATCCATCAAAAGAGAAAAACGAACTCGGGAGATCGGGTTTATGACATTTTGGGTATAGGGCAACTCATTCCTTTTGGGAGCTGAATTTTGCATTTCAAGAGTCACCACCTAATGATTTATGGTGCATTAGGACACCTACAAGGTTCACTTCTAAGTTTGCTTGATAACCAAAAATAGGGTAAGGGCTTGAAATTATCCTATAGGGAAGGTGTTAAGCACCTCTCAAGATCCACTAGTATGGTTCCCGGCCAAATAATTCTTTGTGAATTTGGTGCAATTAACATGTAAACATATAAGGCTCAAATAAGAGGGAATTTTAATACGCGAATGTTTGAAAGTAAAATAGAGTTTGAAAAAAAAGCAAACATTAAAAGGCTGATTTTGAAAAGAAGTTACTATTATGTAAATATTTAAAGGAAAAGGAAGAGGAGGGGGAGGTCCTAGGTTTATTTGTAATATGGATCACATCAATGCAATACCCAATAATTACTCCTCAAAAGAGGGGCTACACGTGGTATTAGTGCACCGGTCATCATATCCATATCTACCCTTCCCACCCTGTTAAGGTACTAAAGCGTGGATTGGTCTCGACCACTATTGCATGCTATTACGCATCCCATTCCTATCAGTCCCGAAGGCACTTAGGATTACTATTCCTAAAGGGGATGGATATTAGGCTGACTTTGAAGTTTCAAAGGTGAAAAAGCTAAGGCGACATACAAAACACATAGGACTGCACATTAAAAAGGGGGAAACTCATAAAACACTGAAGTCTCGTGTATACCTCCTCATGCAAAGCAACCAAATAGCATGACTCAAACAACAATCAAGGTCTGAATCTAAAATACTAAGGCAAGGGGAGTTTAAGTTGTTGAAGTAGACCAATTTATTACGTAACTCAGATAAGATGTCCGAATCAGGCCTTCCTGCTGGTTGTAGCGATTACTAGTTAACAGAAGCGGGCTTAGTTTTATTTGTTGTTATTACCTAAGGCTTGACTAAGTGTTTGGATGAGATCTTATGAACATGATATCTATTACTGATTCGGAATGTGGTGAAACAGTAGCCATTTTAAAGAAACAAGTGATTAGAAATCTTATAGGCATGTTTTCTAAACCGCGTTGAATAGAGAATAAGGTTGTTTAAAAATTGGTTCAGTGTAAGAATTATTTTAAACTAGACTAGTTCCAGATCTTATAGACATGATATCTAGTTAAGCGTGAAATGAAAACATGCAGGATTTTACTTGGTAGTTCCTATAGGCATGATTTCTCTGAAAATATTGATTTTTAACATTATGAACATGATATATGTTTATAGCCATTTAGATCCTAAAAAGCATGGTGTCTAAGTGTGGTAACAAACATGCAGAATTTTAAACAAGTCCTTCAGACATGGTATCTAAAATGCAGAATTGAACATGCCGAATTTAAAACTAGTACTATAGGCATGTTTTTCTAAATGCAGAATTGAATCATTTAGAACACAAGTCCTATAGACATATTTTCTACCCTTGAGCATGCATAATTACCCAGCCCTTTTACACTAGCCAACCCCGAGTGTTTATTACAAATTATTACAAACCAAAATAATGAATTACATCAAAAAATATAAAAAAACAAAAGAACTTATAACCAGAGGAAGCCTAATTCTTGACTTCCTCTTTGAGTTAGGGAATAAACCACCTCAAATACCATTTGTTTCAAAGCCTTTCTCAGACCTGGGTGTATCAAAGTTCCTTAGGGGTCTCAAAGGACCTCATGTAGTACTTACAGCCAAATTTGCAAAACCAGATAGAGATGAGTGCAGTTTGGAAGGGCCAACCTTTATGTGTCCAAGTTTAGAGGAAACTCATGGGTCCCAAGGCAAGGCTCACACAAGAGGGGCAGAACCTAAGTCTTGGAATATGGTGGAAGTGCAGGAATAGAGATTTAAAATTGAGTGGAGAATAGAGAGGGGTGAAGGGTGATGGGAAAATGGTAGTAGTAAAGCAAAAAATTAATATTTTCACATAAAGGGGTTTGGGAATACATTGCAAGGAGCATGTGTCCTTAGGCAGGAATCAGGCTTGGGTATGCACAGCAATAAATGGTGCTGGCAACCAATCAGAGAACACAATACATAGAGGGGATATGGAGGTTATGACCCCAAGGGGGTCAAGTTTGGGTCATGTAAAGCAATGTCTAATGCTGACATGCCCCAAACCAACCAAGGAATACCAAAAACATAGGGGATATTGGGGTTTAGGACTCATAAGTCATAATAAGTGACTGACAGAATTCATACATACGAAGGCATTGATTCAGAATGGCAGATTACAACATGCTTAGTAATGGAACTTGATTAAACACAATCAGGAACCAATCAAGGGAGAAGGAAATAGTAAAGAAACATGTTGTTGTTGATGCTGAAATTAGTTAGAACATACCAGTAAAGATGCAAATGCATAAAGAAAAAGTAAGCAAGCTTCCCACAACCTAGCCTTGGCTTTCAGCCGGCTAGGTAAGGAAGCATGCTACACAAGTAGCAACAGAGAAAAGAGAGAGAGAGAAAGAGAGAGAGAGAGAGAGAGAGAGAGAGAGAGAGAGTTTTAGTGGAGTGTGTGTTCTGAACTCAAATATTTTATTCCTTGTGTTCGTGTCTTTGAAAGAAGAGGGGTGTATGGTATTTATAGCCTTTTGAAAACATGTGAGAAATAAGGTAATAAGCAAAGTTCAACACAAATGATTCCCCTTTAATTAAGAAATCACTTGTTTAACGGTGTAATAGATTCAAAATAAGGAAAGAAAATCAGTTTGTAGGCAGACTGATTATTGCCATAAAAGAAGTAGTAAAAATATTAAGTAAGCAATTGAGTCTAAATACAGAAATATACTTATTTTTGAAAAAAAGATTCAGCAAGGCAAAATAAGGACAGGAATCAATTAACTTTAACAGGTGAGCGAAATTAGAGTTCACAAAAGAAAAGTTTTAAAATCAGTCCCAAGATTGAAGATCAATTAAAGAAGGAACCTCAGCATATAAATAGAGTGAACAACACTAGACATGCGAGGCCAAACCTATTGGCAAAAGAAACAACACACAATAGTAGCACAAGGTTCAGTAGATGGCAAACATTCGAAGCATAATAAGCCAGTAGATCAAGTCACATTGAATCAATAGTGAAGAAAAATAGAGTATCAGAAGCATGCAAAGGGCCTCACAGTAACAGATGAGAAACCTTTCTGAAAAGTTAGGGTTTCAAGCATAGTCGAGTTTTAAAGATAGTAAAAACCCAGGATCAAAGGAATCAAATAAAGAAAAGAGGTTCTGAAATAAGGAACTTTCAAATTGAGTCAGGTATTCAAACGAACAGTTTCAAACCCAAAGATATAGGTTTTTCAACAATAGTCGAGCTTAGAAGATGATAAACAAATAAATCGAACAAGAATTTAACCATACAAGAACTTATCTAGCAAACAACTTCAGAACTCGAATGAGACCCAAAAAAAAATAGGGTTTTAACAACAATCGAGTTTAAAGATGATAAACAAATAAATCAAACAAATACTAGCAAACGGTTTCAGAAACTCGAATGAACCCCAAAGAAATTAGGGTTTTCAACATACCAACTTGTATAGAAGAACAACATAAGCAGAACATAGCAAAATCAGAAACAAGTTAAAATTAGCGAAGAGGTTTCAAATAATTTAAAAGAAGACCCCTAATCAAAAAAAATGAAGAGTCATTTTGAAAGAAAAGTTAAAGAAGCTTCGAGAAGATGCTTAAAAACTCATTGAAAGCATGGATCTAAGGTAGATCTGAAAGAAGTCAAAAAGGTCTTAGATATTAATGTTTCAGAAGAACCCAAAAGCAACGAGAAAGGCCTTGAAAATTACCGATCTAACCAGGAAAGTTAAAGGTCTGACTCGAATGGTCATGGCTAGCCAGAGAAAGGTCAGGGATGATAAGAGAATGGTCATCGAGCATGGACTAGACCAAATCCCTTCAAAGTCTGGTCATGAGATCATAGAACCACACATATAGAAGCCATGGAAGGCTGGTACAGGTCTTAGATGACCTTGGAAGGTCATGGATTAGGGTGGATTAGGGTGGCGGCGGCTAGGGTTTGGGTAGTGTTATAGAGAGTGTTTGAGAAGAAAGGGGTTCTAAGGCAGCGGATTTTAGGAAATGATAGGGTTTAGGGGGTCATTTGGAATTAATTAAGGTAAGGGTGATTATTGGCCATTGATCTGAATGATCAACGACCTAGATTAAAACACATAAGTTGGCGGTTTAATGAAACTGGGTTCGGGTCGAATTTAATTTGAAATTGGGTCGGGGTTCAATTGGGTTAAATTAGGGTTAGGATTAGGTTATTGAAATGAAATTGGGCCATTATTTAAATAGCTAATTTTTCCTATTTAATTTATAAAAGATAATAAATAAATTTCTAAAAACAATTGAAACCCCTAAAATGATTTATAATATATAATTAAAAGTTTAAAAATATAGGATCCTATTTTATAAACATGAGGCAAATCTAAACCTTAAAATGACTAATATTGCAATTATGTTCAATTAGCCTTAAAAATACTAAATAAAATTGTAAAATTATGTAAAAATTGCCTTAGCCATATTTTAGCATAAACATAAAAGTTCAACAAGTGAATAACCAAAAATGATAATTTAAGAAATAATTATTGAATTTTTATGGATAAAATAGGGGAATAAATTGATTTAAATTTTTTTCAAAATTAAGGAAAAATAATGGACCACTTGGATATACATATATATGCATACATATGATATTTTGAAGGTACTATGCATATAAAATATATATAGGTAAAAATTGAGTATGAACAGCTGCCGCTCTTTACCCGGGAAGGATGAAAGAGTTGACGAGTAAAGATATGATGGCCAAATTTTGACCAAACAAAACAGTTTGATGAAGATAGGTTGTGCCCTAGATTTTGAGCTGCCTACATATCCCTGGTTATAGGAATCAGGCCACATGTTGTTCAAGATCCATTGGCAGAGTATGCAGACAGGTACTTTCCAAGAACGACCGCAATGCTTTGGTCAGGGTGAGTGAAAGGCTTGCGGGAATAGTTAGGTTTGATGTGGCTGCTGGCACTGGAGTGGGAATTCTCCCGCCGGGACGACTGTTGCTTGCCGGTTTACCTGCAAATAAGTAATACAAGCATATATTGTGCGTAAATTTAGAAATGATGCAAATTCTCGTCGGACAATGAATGTTGTCTTCGGACAGTTAGGATGACGTCTTTAGAACATGGTGTACTGGGCCATGAAGCGTGTAATAAAGTATTCGCAGGCTATGAAATGATTCTCTCGGGCTATGAAAATGGTGCCTCCGAACAATGTCTCCTTTAAATAGTGATATGCAAAAGATTGAAAGGGATCCTCAGGCCATGACACGGTGTTCTTGGGCTATGAGGATGGTGCCTCCGAATGATGACGCCTTTGGATAAGTTGATGATATTTCAGCCCATGAAGGATACAGTAACATGTGGCGATCTTTCAGCCGTGCAATGTGGCGATCTTTCAGCCGTGCAATGTGGAGGTCTTTTAACCGTGCAATATGGCGGTCTTTCAGCCGTGTAATGTGGCGATCTTTTAGCCGTGCATGTCACACCTGTTTTCGGCACGCCCCCACCCCGAGGGGGGTAAGAACGGTCGAAGTGAGTTTTTCCAATTAAAGT
>MU752139.1:92049-129707 GCA_026770625.1 Nicotiana glauca | reverse complement strand
TATATATATATATATATATATATATATATATATATATATATATATATATATATATATATAAAACAAGGTAAAACAATATGAAGTGCGACAATATTATTAAAAGCACTAACAATTGATAAAGAGCAAAATAACAGACAGAATGTACTCAGTATACAGAGGTAGCAACCGAGGGTCTCCCAAGATATCGTCCCGTAGTCCCAAACATAAATGCACAGAGCATCTCCCGGGATATCATCCCGTAGTCCGAAGCATAAATATGGAGGGAAAACTACTGGAATACCAATCCGTAGTCCCAAAGTAAATATCCAGTACAGGGAAATCTCCCAGGTGCCATCCTGTAGTCCCAAATGTAAAGTGGGGGATCTCTTGGGATATCGTCCCGTAGTCCCAAAGTAAACACAAAGCAATATCAAGAAAGAAACTATAGTTCTTTTCAAGAATAAACTGAAATTCTACTCTAAGCATGCTGCGTAGAATACAAGTAAGCAATTAAAGCAGGTAATCCAATTAGATCACATAAGCATGCTTTTCCTAAACTAAACAAGAGGCTTCAAGTACAAGTATTGTTCAATTACAAGAAAACATAGACATTTACTTAATGAAAATGGGGTTTTTCAACAACTAGCACATGTACACACTCATCACCTCACGTACACGACACTCATATAATAATAGTACCAAATTCTAAGGGAAGTTCCCCACACAAGGTTAGGCAAGCCACTTAGCTCGAACCAGCTCAAAAATCAATTCGAAACCACGCTCTTTCCACGAGTATACAACTCCGAGTGGTCCAAATCTAATCAAATAAATTTCATAATGTAATATAACTACAAACAATGAATTTAGCTAAAGTATCGAAGCTAAGATAATAAAATAGAAAAATGCTCAAAAATATTCCGCTGGACCACATCTCGGAATCAGGTAAAAATTACGGGTTGTGAACACTCATTCACTCACGAGTCTAACCATACCAAAATTACTCTAATCTAATACCAAAATCTTGATCAAAACCCCAAATTTAGGCCTAAGAACTTTTCTCAATTTTCCCACAATTTCTCACCCCAAATCCGAAATTAGATCATGAATTCATGTTTAGATTAATGGGTTATAAGCAAAAAGGAGTTAGGAATAATTACCCACAAAATTCCTCCGAGAAATCTCTCTAAAAATTGCCTCCTACCGAGCTCCAATTCAATTTTGTGATATGAACTCAAAACCCTCGATTTTGAAATTTATGTTCTACCCAGACGCGTCCCTCTTCGCAAATGCGAGTCCATTGTCGCGAACGCGATGCACAAAAATCCACTGGTAGGTTTTCCTCCTTCGCGAACGCGTAGCTTACACTGTCGGACCCTACGCGAACGTGAGTACCATGTCGCGAACGCGAAGGCTAAAGGGTCCACGTCTTCGCGAACGCGGGAGGATCATCACAAATGTGAAGCACAACACCGCTTCCTCACCCCCGATGCTCTTAGCGAACGCAAGACACCTCTCGCGAACGCGATGAAGGTTTTCTATGCAACACAACATCAGAAAATCTGTCACTTCTCTAAGTCCAAAAATAACCCGTTGAGCATCCGAAACACACCTGAGGCCCCCGGGACCTCAACCAAACATGCCAACCAATCCTAAAACATCATAAAAACTTATTCTAACCCTTGAATCACGTCAAACAACGCTAAAACCATGAATCACGCTCCATTCAAAACCTAAAGAACTTGAAATTTCTAGAATCCTACAACCGATGCCGAAACCAACCAAACCAAGTCCAATTGACCCCAAATTTTACACATAAGTTAGATTCAACACTAGCGAGCTATTACAAATTTCAAAATTGGATTCCAACCGATATCAAAATCTCCCTATTGATCCGGAAACTTCAAAAATTCAACTTTTGGCATTTCAAGCCTAAATAAACTACAAACCTCCAAACCACAATCTGAACACATCCCGAAGCCTGAATCACCTAACGGAGCTAACAGAATCGATAGAATTCCTCCGAGGCCGCCTTCACACTGCTCCGACTACGGTCCAAATTTTAAAGCTTAATCAATATAAGATAGATCCTTGTCCAACTGGATTGAACTGAAATCCAATACGTGCAACAGATTACGGTCTGCAAAATTCTTCAATCTGGACTTGGCTATACGGAGTCTATCTTGAATCACCGTAACCTTATCTAAGGCTTCCTGAACCAAGTCTGTGCCCAATAATCTAGCCTCACCCAGCTCAAACCAACCTACCAGACCATACAAGGCCTCAAACGGTGCCATCTGAATGCTAGACTGCCAGCGGCAAGAACTGATCCCAAGAACCTCCAAACTCCATCACACATGCATAGAGCATATCCTCAAGAATCTGAATACTCAAATTGTCCATCCATCTGTGGGTGAAATGCTATGCTCAACTCCACCCGAGTACCCAACTCATATTGTACGACCCTCCAGAACCGTGATGTGAACTGAGTACCATTAATACCTAATTTTTCCTTACATAATTTTTAAACACATATATATACTTTCAAAATAGCACATAGGTAAGTATAAACATGCATAAGTATTTTTTATAATTTTTCTACAGCTTTAAAAGCTCTAGATCAATTTATTTCTCCTCTTTTTATTATATAAATATCCAATAATTATCCTTCATATTACTTTTGTGGTGATTTAGCTATCTAAATTCATTATTTATGCCAACATAGTATTTAAGTATTTTAAGTGCATTTTTTTATAATTACATTTATATTTTTTCAAGCTAAATTGCACATCTTTGCAATAATATCCCTTACGAATGTATAATTATATTATTTATACATAAACTGATCTTTTATATTTTTAAAATATTAAATAACTATTTTAAATTATTTTGGTGCACAAAGATATTTTTGATACTCATTTATTATTTTTTATAAATTATTTAGTCATGAAAATTGGCTATTTAAAATCTAGCCCTATTTCCTATTCAATTCTAATCCTAAATTGGACCCAATACTCGGTCCAATTCAAACCCAAAATATACCCAGCCCAACACCCATCTGCCCCAACCCAATGTCCGGCCAAATCCTGGTCGTTGATCATTTTGATTAACGGTCCATATTAGACCTTACCTAAATTAAACCTAATGACCGCCCCAAAATCCTCTCATTTCCCTCACCTCCCCCGTCATCACCTAATACTCTGTTCTCTCAAAATCTCAATCTCTAACCCTAATTTACCCACATTGCCGGTCATATGCTGCCTTTTATGGTGTTTTCTCACTACCCGTAGGCCTCTGACGACCTCTCCTCTACTGGTATCACCATCTCCAGGGTCCTCAAGGGACCAGGGTTAGTTTGCTTGCATCTATGGCCCTTTCTCGCCTGTTTTCTACTGTTCCGGTTTGATTCCGAGTAATATCTTCCTATATTTATGGGTTTCTAAGCTTGCTTCTTCACCTAGGTGTTGTTCTTCTCGAAACCCTAATGTCTTCCTTGTGAACTTCTTAGATCTATACAGATCTAAAATGGTTTGAACCTATTTCGTATGAGTTTTATAAGAACCTTTTGATTTTTACAAGAACCGTCTAGTTTTTTGAATGATTTTTTCATTTTCTCTAAACTAGGGTTTCCGAAAATTTCTTTTTCCAAAACATTTGATAATTTTGAGTGATTAATCTTCTGTTTCTTATATGTTTTAACTGATTTTGTAAGGTTTCTCTAACTTTACTTCGTTTATACTAAAAGCCCTAATTTTTTGACATTCTTTGTTTGGTTTCTGAGTATTTGTGTATTGACTTTGTTCTTGCCTTGGTTCTTGTGATTTCCCTTTAGCCATTTAGATGCCTCGTGATTTTCTTATCCTGATATGCCTTTACTAAGTTTCTTGGTTCAACTTTTCTATTGATTCTATATGTATATATTCATTATGACTATCCATGGCAAGACTGTATTTTTCTCCTTAAATCAGGGTTGTTTGGAATTTTGATTTATCAATTTGCTTCGTTAAAACCTATGTGTTGAATTCGGACTATTCCTTTCTTGCCTATTTGAATTGTCTACGATATTTGCTAGCTCTTTACGTGATTTTATCTTTTAATTAAACCCTTGAATATTATGAAGTTCTTAGTTTGGTTTGATTTGAACTTTTTTCCTAAACAAAAACTTTGATTCTTACTTCTCTACTCAGTTTGATTAAACTTCTTACCTTAATTAGTTTTCTCTTGCCTTATTTATTATTTTCTGATTCTTGCCAATTGTTTCCTTAATTGAATTCATATGCATTCACTCCTAATTACCTACTCTATACCCAAGTCTTACTTGATTCCCTTCCTTAAATACCTATCCTGCTTTTACTATTGATTAATTATCCCTTGGTTAAGGTGAAGATCTACTGATTTACGTGTGTGATTGTTTCTGTGAATTTCCCTAATTGCTACATAATTGATCCCCTACCTTATTTTGTTTAACTCTTAACTACTATATATGACTTTACCTATTCTCATTTCTAGGCATGAACAATAGCTTAGAAACTACCACTTTGCACTCTAAAAGGCTCTCTCTGCTCTCTTTGCTACTTGTGATCCCTGTTATTTTAGCCGACTGCAAGCCAAGGCTGGGAATCACACAATACCTTGCTCATATCTTGTGTTTTCTTTCTTTAACTAGGTATACTTTTAATTAATTTTTAAGAATCTAAACCTATGTTTTTATTTACTATCTTAGTTCATATCGCCTGAGTCTATTCTTGCTTCTATTTACTGCTCATCCAACATGCCTAGTACTACCTATTCAAATTTGTGATCAGCATGTTTCTACTTTACTTGCTTATTTGCTATCTTGTTTAACATGCCTATATATGTAACTAAGCTGTTTGATTAAATACTGTTTATCTGGCATGGCTAAACTCTGCTTTTATGTAATTAGCATGCCTTCACTCGTTAATACCTGCCCAACATGCTCATTTAAGTCCTTGCCTATACTGTCTCACTCGTAATAAGTTAGTCAATCTCCTTAAAGTGATTCTAGTTGTGTTGTTTAGATGTCCTCGACATGTTTCTGCTGTGATTTTTGCTGCATTCTATCTAACCTACTAGTTCTATAGAACCCTTCAAAAACTCTATGTATCATGTTGTTTCTGTGCTCCATTAAGGTGTACTCTTTATGTTCCCAACCCCTCTTTCCTTGTGTGAAAGTTGTTTGCCAAAGTACTTCCTAAAGTTTTTTTGTTCTATGACTTGTGTTCTGATTGCAGACTATTTTTCATACTTTCCTCAAACTATTTTGTCACTAAATCTGTATTGGTTTTCATAAATTCTTTTCACCCTAAGACCTTTGTTTATACTGTCTATTAAACTCTTCAAACCATTATGCACTTTAACTTACTCCTAGGATACTAGGTCATGCCCCTCTGGTATGTGTACTGCTTAGAGACCTTTGAGATCTAGCATATCAAGGCTGGCAGTTCCATACTGCACAATAATCAGTTGTTATTTGAGGAAGGTCTAGGTGTGAGCACTGCTCGGGATCCTTGAGGTCCTTAGGGAACTCTGACACACTTAGACATGAAATTGTCCATGGAACTTTGGGCATTTGAGACTAGTGGAGGCTTGGAAATCATTTGGGCCTACTTCAGACTCTCTATAGATTAATTTATGTTCTATTTATGTAATCTTATTCAATTCGTTGGTCTGTAATAATTATTGTAAACAAACATTAGGGTGATTAGTGAAAAAGGGAGGGTAGTTATATACTGTGTGTAAAGTTGGGTGGATACCATGCCTATAGGATCTTCTTTGCTTTAGTTAAGTTCTGTTTTCTTTACTTCCACACAATTAGAAGCCATGCCCATAGGATCTAAATCAACTTTTAATAATTAAATAATAGGCCTATAGGATCTATGTTGATTCAAATGTATTTGTTAGATAACATGCCTATAGGATCTGCTTAGGTTTAAATAAGTTCTGTTTGCTTTACTCCCACACAATTAGAAGCCATTCCTATACAATCTAAATTGGCTTTTGATAATTAGATACCGTGCCTATATGAGTTAAAATCAGTATTAATAGAAATCATGCCTATAGGGGTTTCACTTTGGTCAAATGAATTCTGCTTGCTTCACATTATGTTTGATTAGAAATCGTGCCTATAGGACTCAAAACCAATTTGGTCAGAAAATCAGTTTAATTCATGTTTATTCTGAATCGGTTTAATTAACTAATCTATCTGCTCCATTAATAAGTTTTCAATGCTGCCTTAATTAATATCACTAGAGATCATGCCTATAGGATTTCAAGTTATCCGTTTAAAAATCGTTTACTGTTTTACTACATTCTTAATGAATTATAGATATCATGCTCATAGAATATCACTATTACGCGCCTAGGAAAGCCTGTAGGGCGACTAAAACTCTGTAACTATAAAACTGCGCCTTGTTATTTGAGACTGCTCAACAGGTTTAAAAGAATGACTAGGCAGGTAGGATTCAAGTCTCTGACACTTTGGTCCCAATTCAATACTGTATACTCTCTGCTCACCTAGATACCATGTTATAAGGTTTTTCTCTTAAATACTTAAAACTGTTGTTTGAGATGTGCACTTACTTGTGCTGTTTGTGGAGGTAAAAATGTGAGCCTTTAATTGTTTCTTCTTTAAATGCAGTCCTAATTGTTTTGATTGACGCTTAGAATTTTCTCCATTAAATACCTTAGGATGGTCTAGAACTACATAAATTAGAGGTTCTAAATACCTTCAGGGCCACGAGGAAGGGATGGGTAGTGCACACATAGTATAACTTTTCAAAGTTGTTAGATCGCTTTAGGCTACGACCAAAGGGAGGGAATTGGGTAGTAGGGATATGATGACTATGCGCTAATGTCACGTGTTTCCCCTCATTGAGGAGTGATTATCGGGCATTGTGTGGGTATGATCATGTAGGCTAACCAACCAACTCCTCTTTCCCAACTCCCGTTGTTTAAATGAATTTACTTTTACTTATATATGTGCAAATTGTTCAAAACTTTTCCCTTGTTTCATTACTTGAATCACACTTTTGCTTAGAATGTCAAAATATGCCTTTACCTGCAAGTACGTGTTAAAACTGTTTATTTGTTAAAATGACTAATTCATATAAGTTTAAGTTCGGTCAGGACCCACCGTTGTGGACCGCGAGGGGTGCCTAACACCTTCTCTTCAAGGTTATTTTGGGCCCTTACCCTAATCTCTGGTAATGCAAACTAGTCCATGAGTTAATTGCTCAAGGTGCCCTAACGCACCATAATTCGTTCGGTGGCGACTCTTCAAATACCCAAATCCCAAAAGGATATGAGTTATTTCCCATATGAATGTCGAAACATGGACTATCCTGTCAAAAGGGAAAAAAGGGGGCGCGACAAGTACCTCTATCTGAAATGATAGAAACTGGAATACCATGCAGAAGAACAATATCCCGGTTATAAATCTCCGCCAACCGCTCTGAAGAATAGGTTGTACACGCAGGAATGAAATGTGCGGACTTGGTTAGCCGATCCAAAATCACGCAAATGGCATCGAACTTCCTCAAAGTCTGTGGAAGTCTAACTACAAAGTCCATGGTGATCCGCTCTCACTTCCACTCCGTAATCTCTATCTGGTGAAGCAACCCACCCAGTCTCTGGTGCTCATACTTCACCTGCTTATAATTGGGGCACCGAGCTACAAACCCAACTATATTCTTCTTCATCCGCCTCCACCAATAGTGCTGTCTCAGGTCCTGGTACATCCTCGCAGCACCCAAATGGATGGAATACCGCAAACTATGGGCCTCATGTAGAATCAACTGTCGAAGCCCATCAACATTGGGTACACATATCCGTCTCTGCATACTCAATACCACATCATCACCAATGGTAACATATTTGGCATCACCATGTAGAAGCTTGTCCTTGAGGACGAGCAAATGAGGGTCATCATACTGACGCTTTCTGATACGATCAATTAAGGAAGACCGAGAAATCACACAAGTTAGAATCCTACTGAGCTCCAAAAGATCCAATCTCACAAACTGGCTGGCTAAGGCCCGAACATCTATTGCCATGGGCCACTCTGCTGCTGGTAGATAAGCCAAACTCCCCAAACTCTCTGCCCGACGACTCAAAGCATCAGCCACCATATTGGCCTTGCCCGGATGATACAAGATAGTGATATCATAGTCCTTCAGCAGTTCTAACCACCTCCTCTGGCACAAATTAAGGTCTTCTACTTGAATAGATGCTGCAAAATCCGGTGATCCCTATAGATCTCACAAGTAACACCGTACAAATAATGATGCTAAATCTTTAAGGCGTGAGCAATAGAAGCTAACTCGAGATCGTGGACATGATAATTCTTCTCATGTACCTTTAACTGTCTGAACACGTAGTCAATAACCCCACCGTCCTACATCAATACCGCTCTAAGGCTAATCCTTGAGGCATCACAATAGACAATATAAAACCCCGAACCTAAAGGTAATATCAATACTAGGGATGTAGTCAAAGCTATATTGAGCTTCTGGAAGCTCTCCTCACACTCTTCCGTCCATTGGAATGGAGAAACCTTCTGGGTTAGCCTGGTCATAGGTGCTGCAATAGATGAAAATCCCTTAACAAATCGACGGTAATAACCCGCCAGGCCAAGAAAGCTACGGATCTCTGTAGCTGAGGATGGTCTGGTCCAACTCTACACTACTTCCACTTTCTTTAGATCCACCTTGATCCCTTCACTCGATACCACGTGACCCAAGAATGCCACGAAATCTAACCAAAACTCATATTTCTAGAACTTTGCATATAATTTCTTTTCTCTCAAAGTCTGAAGCACTGTCCTCAGATACTACTCATGATCTTCCTGACTCCGGAAGTATACTAGAATATCATCAATAAAGACAATAACGAACAGGTCAAGATATGGTCTAAACATACTGTGCATCAAATGCATGAAGGCTGCTGGGGCATTGGTCAGCCGAAATGACATAACAAGGAACTCGTAATGACCATAGCGAGTCCTGAAAGTAGTCTTCGGGATATCTGGCTCATGAATCTTCAATTGATGGTAACCTGAACGGAAGTCAATCTTAGAAAACACTCGAGCACCATGTAGCTAGTCAAATAGATCATCAATACGAGGTAAGGGACATCGGTTCTTCACTATAACATTGTTCAACTGGTGATAATCAATGCACATACACATAGAACCATATATTTTCTTCACAAAGAAGACAGGAGCACCCCAAGGTGATACACTGGGATGAATAAAACCCTTATCAAGAAATTCCTGTAACTGATCTTTCAACTCTTTCAACTTAGGACGGGCCATACGATACGGAGGAATAGAAATGGGTTGAGTGCCCGACAACAAATAAATGCCAAAATCAATATCTCTATTAGGTGGCATACAGGAAGATCAACTGGAAACACATCAGAAAAATCCCATACTATTGGGACTGAATCAACTGTAGGGGTATCAATACTGATATCTCTCACATAAGCTAGATACGCGTCATACCCCTTCTCAATCATTCGCTGAGCTTTAAGAAAGGAAATAACTCTACTAGGTGTGTGATCTAAAGTACCTCTCCATTCTACTCGCGGACACCTAGCATAGCCAGCATCATGGTATTGGCGTGACAATCAAGAATAGCATAACGAGGTGATAACCAATCCATGCCCAAGATAACATCAAAATCTACCATGCAGAGCAATAATAAATTGACTCTGGTCTCAAAATCACTTAGAGCAATCAAAGATGATCAATAAACGCGGTTCACAATAAGAGAATCTCCCACATGAGTAGAAACATAAATAGGGGAACTCAAAGAATCCAGAGATACACCCAAATGCGGAGCAAAATAAGAGGACACATAAGAATAAGTGGATCCTGGATAGAATAAAACCGATGCATCTCTATGACAAATCAGGACAATATTTGTGATGACATAATCAGAGGCGACAGCCTCACGAAGGGCATAATATCTGGCCTGGCCTCCCCTCTAGGATGACCTCTACCTCCCCGACTTCCAACTCTAGCTGGCTGAGAGGATGGGGTAGCAACTGGTACAGTAATTATGGCTTGGGAACTCTACGGAGCACACTGCGGTTGAGAAGTCTATGGAGGTGCACCCCTCCTAAGTCTAGGGGAATCTCTCACCATATGGCATGTGTCACCATACTTAAAACAAGATATGGGAAGACGTGCCAGCTATGATTGGCTTGGGCCAGGTCTACTGGACTGACTACTAAAAGCACCTCGTGCATGAGGCACAGTCGATACTAGAGGTGCATAATAAGGCTCCTGAGGTCTAGGAGGAGCTGAAATACCACTGGTTGCTGGAAGAGCTGAATAAATAGGGCGACTCATAGAACCCCTACCATGACGAGCTGCAGTTGGGGCACAGGCACCAGAATAATGGACCAACTCTCGAGACCTCTTGGCCTCCCTCTCCTGTCTATCCTGACCATGCATACCCTCTACTCTCCTAGCAATGCTCACTAAGAAATATCCATCTCCAATTCCTTGTCCATGCTAGATCTGATGCTGGGATGATCCCCTCAATAAACCGGCAAACTCTCTCACGAACTACAAAAACCAAGGCTGGTGCATGCCTTGCCAAGTCAGTGAAACTGACAGCATTCTCTGAAACAGTCATAGTGCCTTGGCGCAAATACTCAAACTCTGCGCGCCATGCATCCTTGAGGCTCTGAGGGACAAACTCTCTCAAGAACATATCTGAAAATTGAGTCCAAGTAAGGAAAGTTACCTCAGCTTAACTCAAAAGTACGCCACCACTGATAGGCTGATCCTTAAAGCTAGAAGATAGTGAAAGAAACCTCACTCGATCCTGATATACCCTTAGTCCAGAGGATACGATATCACTCATTCAGAAATCCCGGAGCATCATTTGATGCTAGACCATTGAATACAGGAGGCTTGTACTTCTTAAACCTCTCAAGCCACCGCTGCTCATCCTCTAAAGTTGATGCCCTGTCCTAGAGCTGAACCGGGGCTATGGGCGATACCGGTATAACCTCTGGATCTGATCAACCTAGACCCCCTGCTTAGGAGTTCAGGTGGTGGGAGTCAGTGCTCCTCCCCTGGCCTGAGAACTCGCTGGATCAAGGGGAATTAACCCTCCTTGAGATATGGTGGTTTACATGCTCACGAACTATGCAAGGGTCTCATGAAGAGCTGTAATAGTAGTAGAAGTTTTGGGCTCCGACTGGAGCTGCTGGTGGCTCCTCGGTGGCAGCTCGCATAGGTTCTTTGGATGCACCACGTGTGTGTCCTCAGCCTCTACCCCGGCCCCAACCTCTGACGGCTCTAGCAGTGGGCGCGGGTTCCTTGTCATCTCCGATAGCATGTGTCCTCACCATCTGTGAGAGAATAGAAGAAATAAGTTTAGAATTTCGATATAAAAAATCTTGCATGAAGTGGAATTTTCCCAACAGTTACATAGACTCTTGTAGATAAGTACAAATATCTCTGTACCGATCCGCAAGATTCTAATAAACCGGTTCGTGATTCATGAATCCTATGAACCTAGATCTCTAATACCAAATTTTCACAACCCAAGTTCTCACTCCATGAACTATCATGACGGCACCTAGTGTCTACGACTAGGTAAGCCTAATAATTTGTAGAAAAGGGGATACAAAGATACAAAACTAGAAATTCACGGGTAATAAAATAGAAAAGTTTAAGATGCCGCTCGTCATATATAATAACAGCACTCTCTACCAATATTGACACTCCCAAAAACCCAGAATTTAATGAATCACAAACTAGAGGAAATACAAAATGTTCTAACTCCAGAAGTCTAAACACAGTAAGTATAGAAGGTCTACAGCTAAAAGAGATGATAGAGAGGGACTCCTCAGTTTGCGGATGCGGCAGATATACCTTGAAGTCTCTGAAGATCGCCTCGCCTCACTGATGGTATGTAGAGCTGAAAAAATTGGATCTGCACACAAAAAACATGTGCAAGAAACGGCATGAGTACACCATAGCGGTACCCAGTAAGTGGCAAGACTAACCTCGGTCAGGCAATGGCAAGGAAGGTCAAGGCCCTACTGGATATATATATATATATATATATAGTATGAAGTGCGACAGTATAGTTAAAAACACTAACAGTCAATAAAGTGCAAAATAACAAACAAAATGTACTCAGTACACAGAGGTAGCAACAGCGGGTCTCCCAGGATATTGTCCCGTAGTCCCAAACGTAAATATACAGAGGATCTCTAGGGATATCGTCCCTTAGTCTGAATCATAAATATGTAGGAGAAACTCCCAAAACACCAATCCGTAGTCCCAAGGTAAATATCCAATACAGGGAAATCTCTCGGGTGCCATCCTCTAGTCCCAAATGTAAACGTGTAGGGGACCTCCCCGGATATCGTCCCGTAGTTCCAAAGTAAACACACAATAGTATCAAGAAAGAATCTACAGTTCTATTCGAGAATAAATAGAAATTCTGCTCTAAACATACTGCACGTAATACAAGTAAGCAGTTAAAGCAAGTAAGCCAATTAGATCACATAAGCATGGTTTTCCTAAACTAAACAAGAGGCTTCAAGTAGAAGTATTTTTCTATTACAAGAAAACATATATATTTACTTAATGAAAACATGGGTTTTCAACAATTAGCACGTGTACGCACTAGTCACCTCAAGTAGACGACACTCATATAACAACAGTACCAAATCCTAAGGGGAGTTCTCCCACACAAGGTTAGGCAAGTCACTTACCTCGAACCAGCTAAAAAATCAACCCAAAACCATGCTCTTGCCACGAGTATCCAACTCTGAGTGGCCCAAACATAATCAAATAAATTTCATAATGTAAATATAACTACAAACAATGAATTTAGCTAAAGGAATCGAAACTAAGATACAAAAATAGAAAATTTCCCAAAAATCCTCCCCAGGCCCCCATCTCAGAATTGGTTAAAAATTATGGATTATAAACGACATTCACTCACGAATCTAACCGCACCAAAATCACTCCAATCCGATACCAAAATCTTGATCAAAATCTCAAAATTAGGCCTAAGAACTTTTGTCAAAATTTTCCCAATTTCTCACCCCAAATCGGAAATTAGATCATGAATTCATATTTAGATTAATGGGTTTTAATCAGAAAGGAGTTAGGAATAATTAACCACAAACTTCCACAAAAATCTCTCCAAAAATGGCCTCCTAAAAGCTCCTTATTCAATTTTGTGATATGAACTCAAAACCGCCGATTTTGAAATTTATGTTCTGCCCAGACACGTCCTTCTTCGCGAACGCGAATCCATTGTCGCAAATGTGATGCACAAAAATCCACTGGCAAGTTTCCTCCTTCGCTAATGCGAGAGTCCACTCGCAAACTCGTAGCTTATATTGGCAGACCCTACGCAAACGCGAGTACCATGTCACGAACACTAAGGATAAAGGGTCCACACATTCGCAAACATGGGAGCATCATCGCGAACATGAAGCAAAACTTAGCCGGATCACCCCGATACTCTTCGCGAACACGAGACACCTCTCACGAATGGGAGGAAATTTTTTTCTGCAACACAAAAACAGAAAATCTGCCATTTCTCTATGTCCAAAAATGACCTGTTGAGCATCCGAAACATACCTAAGGCCCCCGGGACCTCAACCAAATATGCCAACCACTCCTAAAACTTCATACAAACTTAGTCCAACCATCTAATCACATCAAACAATGCTAAAGCCATGAATTTCCATCCAATCCAAACCTAAAGAACTTGAAATTTCAAGAGTACCCCAATCGATGCAGAAACCAACCAAACCAAGTCCGATATCAACCCAAAACCACGCTCTTGCCACGAGTATCCAACTCTGAGTGGACCAAACATAATCAAATAAATTTCATAATGTAAATATAACTACAAACAATGAATTTAGCTAAAGGAATCGAAGATAAGATACGAAAATAGAAAATTTCCCAAAAATCCTCCCCAGGCCCCCATCTCAGAATTGGTTAAAAGTTATGGATTATAAACGATATTCACTCACGAATCTAACCGCACCAAAATCACTCCAATCCGATACCAAAATCTTGATCAAAATCTCAAAATTAGGCCTAAGAACTTTTGTCAAAATTTTCCCAATTTCTCACCCCAAATCGGAAATTAGATCATGAATTCATATTTAGATTTATGGGTTTTAATCAGAAAGGAGTTAGGAATAATTAACCACAAACTTCCACAAAAAGCTCTCCAAAAATGGCCTCCTAAAAGCTCCTTATTCAATTTTGTGATATGAACTCAAAACGGCCGATTTTGAAATTTATGTTCTGCCCAGACACGTCCTTTTTCGCGAACGCGAATCCATTGTCGCAAATGTGATGCACAAAAATCCACTGGCAAGTTTCCTCCTTCGCTAATGCGAGAGTCCACTCGCGAACTCGTAGCTTATATTGGCAGACCCTACGCAAACGCGAGTACCATGTCACGAACACTAAGGATAAAGGGTCCACACATTCGCGAACATGGGAGCATCATCGCGAACATGAAGCAAAACTTAGTTGGATCACCCCGATACTCTTCGCGAACACGAGACACCTCTCACGAATGGGAGGAAATTTTTTTCTGCAACACAACAACAGAAAATCTGCCACTTCTCTATGTCCAAAAATGACCTGTTGAGCATCCGAAATATACCCAAGGCCCCCGGGACCTCAACCAAATATGCCAACACTCCTAAAACTTCATACAAACTTAGTCCAACCATCTAATCACATCAAACAATGCTAAAGCCACGAATTTCCATCCAATCCAAACCTAAAGAACTTGAAATTTCAAGAGTACCCCAATCGATGCAGAAACCAACCAAACCAAGTCCGATTGATCCAAATTTTGTACACAAGTCATATTCAACACTACAAAGCTATTTCAACTTTCGGAATCAAATTCCGACACCGATATAAGAATCTCACTATCGATCTGGAAACTTCAAAAATTCAACTTTCGGTATTTCAATCCTAAATAAGCTATGAACCTCCAAAATACAATCTGAACATGCCCCTAAACCTAAAATCATCCAGTAGAGCTAACAAAATTGGAAAAATTCCATTCTGAGTCCCTTTTCACACTGCTCTAACTACGGTCCGAATTCTAAAGCTTAAGTTCTCATTGAGGGACTAAGTGTCCCAAAAATTCCGAAACTCAAAACGAATCCTTTCGGCAACTCACAATATCAGAAAAAACATGGGGAACACAGTTAATAGGGGATAGGGGTGTTAATTTTTAAAACGACCGGCCAGGTCATTGCAAAGAAGGAATGCATGCAACAATACTTGAGTAAGGTTCAAGTATTGATATCCCGGTTCATGGAATCATTAATTATACATATTCGAAGGAAAGAAAATGTGGAGGAAGTCACATTAGCCAATTTGGGGTAATCCACAAAAATAAAATCCACGAAATTGTGAAGTTAACTCAACCGGCCTATTTTGGGATTGGAGAAATGGATTTATTGGGTATTTAAGATACGGAAAATTTCTTGAAGATCCAAACGCATCCCAGGCACTACTAACTAAAGTCTCTCATTATTGTCTTGTTTATGGTAAACCATATAGGAGATCCTTTCAAGGGCCATTAGCTCGGTGTTTAGGCACATCGGAGGCCGACTGCGTGATGAGATAAATCCACGAAGGTGTGTGTTGAAATCATTTTGGTGCAGACTCATTGGCTTTTAAATTAATAAGGGCAGGTTACTATTGGCCCCAGATAGAGCAAGATGTGAAGCCATTTGTTAAAAAATATGCTAAATGTCCGCGTAATGCATAGTTAGTGCATCAACCAGTGGAACTTTTACATTCGTTTGTGTTACCATGGCCATTCATGAAATGGGGGATGAACGTAGTCGGTCCCTTACCACAAGGACCCGATAAGGTAAAATTTCTTTTGGTTTTAATTGACTATTTTACCAAATGGGTTAAAGCATGTGCCTACCAAAAGATTAGAGGACGAGAAGTGATTGATTTCACATGGGATCACACCGTCTATCAGTTTGGAATACCAAAAGAAATAACTTGGGATAATGGGCCACAGTTCATAGGTTCCAAAGTCACAAAGTTTTTGGAGGGATTTAATATAAAATGGATCATATATCACCATATCACCTAAGTGATAATGGAAAAGCGGAGTTAACAAACAAGGTAATAATTTAAAACCTTAAAAAGGGCTTAGAAGATGCTAAAGGCAAGTGTCCAAATGAGCTACAGGTGTGTTGTAGGCATATCAAACAATGGCAAAATCGAGCACGTGTGAAACTACTTATTCACTTGTACACAGTACGGAAGTTTTGATCCACATGGAGGTCGGGGAACCGACCCTAAGGTATCCCGAGTAAACGAAGAGGCAAATAATGAAGCATTGCTGGTTAAACTAGATTTTCTTGAAGAGCATCAAAATTTGGCATTTGTGAGTATGGTGGCACGAAGGCAAAGAAAGCAAAGTTACTACAACCGCAAAGCAAATCTCTGATATTTTATAGTCGGGGATTTGGTTTTGATAAAGGTAACTCAAAGTACTTAGGAGATTAACGCCAGGAAGTTGGGACTAATTTGAAAAGGACCTTACCGGATTTCTGCTATAACCAGGAAAGGATCATATCAACTAGAAAATCAAAGATGAAGTTAAATTGTCAAGTAATTTGAATGTGACTCACCTCAAAAGGTATTACTACTAAAGACCCTTGCTAATTTTCAAAATATGTGTTACACTATTTTTTTCTTCGTCCAATTTTTGTCATAATTGGATTTTTCTTGCAAGTTTTGCTATTAAATATTAAGGCAATAATAGTGTTATGAAGATTGGGGACTGTTAGAACTGGGATCTATGTCTTATCATGACCGAGGACAGTATGATCAGCCTCATAGAAATAAGTTATACAAGCTAGCCACATGAATTGGCAGCTTTATTCACTTAAGTAAATGAATGTTTGTGTAAATGTACTTTTAAAGATAGGAGGAATAAATCAAAGTTATTTTGTTTTTATCCTCTTTCTTGTCTGAATGATAAGCTAATTTTTTCGTTTGAAAGTTAGTAGAAACTTCAAATGCTTGCGCCATAAACAAGAGATGTCCTCTTCAAGAGCATCGTAAACATAAAGGTCATCTCTTATGAAATCCTCGTAGTCAAAGAGTAGGTTCCGTAAGTGTTAATGGACGGAATAAAAATTTATTGGATGTGAAAAGAGTTCCGAAGCTTTTAAATAAAAAAGAGTATTTTTTGCATTACGCTTCAGCAAAAAATATTTCTTTCATTAACTAAAGTGCCAAACTCAATAAAGAAGTTTTGGCATAGTTACAAACGAAAAGAAAATTTATACATCATTTATTTTTGCTGCTAGAGCCCAAAGGGAGAGAATAGTCTTCGTTTTCCTTTTCAGCCCAAATTCTTTTTCCCAAAATCCAAAAGCTAAACTTCATGTTGATTTGATGCTCAAACTGTGATTCAAAATTCCGTCAAACTATAAACAATCGGCCTATCGTTTTACATCTTAGCAATCATTTTCTTACTTTAAATTGTTATAGTGGCTACAAAATTCCAGCATATATCCAATTCTATGAGAGAGATGTGATTGTTTACCTCGAAAATAGGTGTAACAATTAAATTTGATTTGTGATTTTAAAGATATGTGATTTAGTTCAATACTAATTAATAATCAAGAAATATGAAGTAGAAATGTAAGAGACAAGTGAATTAAACCAATGTTACTCAGCAGCAATGACCTCGAGGTAGGCTTAGAATAATAAGAGCAATTAAGTGATAAGAGTAAAGTAAGAACAGTAGAGTTAAAGGACAATGCCGATGAAAAATAGGCGAAAAGGCAGAGAGTATACTTCTTGCTCAATGATTAGGTGATCCTTACAAATGATTGGGGTCCCCTTTATATAATAGGGAAACCCTAAAAAAGTTATATTTCTATTTACAGTAAGGAATATTCTTGGTACATCTATCTAACCACCTAGTACAGAATCGTACAATCATATTGCGGGATTTGCGCCATGATCTTGGGGACGTGGCAGGGACCTAGCTCATTTCGTTACAAAACTATAACAGTACTATTTTGGGGTCAAGCATACTCAGCTTTGGTACTCCTTTCTCTGATCCTTGCATTTTATCTTCGATACCGAGTATGGTCCACCGGGCTCGAACTCGACCTCGCCCGGACTCAGGCCTAGGACAAACCCTCGAGCCTATAAGTTGGAGGTATATGATTTTGACTTCATACAGATAGTCCCTGCATTTCTTAGAGTAAGATGATAAGAAACAATTTGATCCTCGTTTACCCGGCGTCTCTAGTGATGATGTCATTTTCGTGATGTAGGAGCTCAAAGTGACTGAAACGTCCCATCGGTACACTTCCCCAAAACATTGAATGCACGCCAGTACTGGTCGGTCACTAGAGCCATTGAACCGTCACTGCCCTTCTATAAATCTGAGGCTATTCCTTTGAGTAAGGAACTTTACTCTTTCATTATATCTTTACCTTCTTCATCTCTTTCTCTAATCATCTGTTTCCACCACCTCTGTAAGCGCCAAAAAATACAAGGTTCTTGTAAAAAACACCACATTCTGACATAGTCTATATTCTTTAGCTTAAAATCATGGCTAAAACTTCCAAAACGGTCCCCAAGAAAGATAAGGCGTCGACTTATTCTTCCTCTCAGTCGGCCAAATTGGTGGTGCCACAACCCTTGAAGAAATCACTCTCGGCCCTTGTGTAATCAAGAAAGACTTCAGTATTTTAAATCCCCCGATGTCCCGGCCGATGCAAGCATACATCTCGGTATCTTAGTTTGATATCAGAGAAAACCCTCAAAACAATGAAGAGGGACTGTAGCTTAGGAGACGAGGTCCTAGTTCAAATCCCGAGCCCCGAGGAAAGTATTACTACTCACCTGGAGGCGTTTTTAAGTGTTTACACTTATCCCTTCACACTAGGTCCCCTCGATCCGGTGGTGATCGACTTCTACAAAACATACGAAATCATTCTCGACCAGATTCGCCCCTCTTTTTAGCGCATCGTGATTATGCTGTGCTACTTTTCTGAAAAGGCTGAAGGGTTGGAATTATCCCTCCCGTATAAAGAAAGCCTTCATTTCCAATAACGACGAAGCCAAGGATAAAGGCCGGATGATTCGTTTTGTTAAAGTAAGGATTTCGAATGTCATCCCCAGTGATAAAATTCCATTACCAGAGAGATGGAACTTTAACTGTAAGTGTTCTTCTTCCCAATATCTATTCATTCTCAGCTTTATGCCTCATAATGCCTTTACTCTTTCTGTAGCCACTTCCTGGGCACCACACGGGGTCCCCAACCTCGAGGACTGGGTCCGAAAGTTAGTTGCCATCTCCTCTTACGATGAGCTCAAATGGCGTGAATTACCGAGGGGCAAGTGGAAGTTCATACATCATGGTAAGTGTTTTTCCAAAGTTTCAAATACTTTTCATATATAGATGGCATCAACTCATTCAAATTTATTTGTGCATGGATCAACGATGTCTCCAAAATGAGGCCAGCCCCGCTTGGGGAAGGGACCAAGTCTTTGATTCCGATATCAGTGAAGGACAACAAAAGAAAGAGGGATTTGGAGCCCGAAGACCCTAAAGACAAGAAAACCCCTTCTCGAAGGCTTCGGAAGAGATTTTCTCACGTGGACGCAGATTCGGCCCACGATTCCCTGGATAAGCAAAAAAATGATGGTAAAGAGTCTTCTTTGGTGCCTCGAACCAGGAAACCAATTGTGACCGCTATGTGCTCCAAACTAGGGACCTCATCCCATGGTGAAGGAACCCCAAAGAAAGATTCGGACAAGGCCCCTGAGTTCCGGAGGTTGATATTGAAGAGCTCGATGCCATGACAACATGTCACTCCCTTTCTTTGCCATCTTATTGCGACGAGGCAATCAAAGAGGTTAACGCTCTGTGTACGCCCGATCCGAGTAAGGTACTCAAAGAATATCCCTTTCAGGGTTGGTATGCTAAGCTCGAGGATACCATCGACCTTAATGATGCATCCTCCATCTTCGAAGAAGCTCAACATCTCTTCTCTCGGGTAAATACTAACATTCACTATTTTAATTTCTTTCGTTCTTTCCTTTCCTTTGACTGATACATCTTCATTTCATGTATAGGCCATCATCAAGTTTAGAGCTAAACTGAGGCAATGTGAGGCTGAGCTCCGGAAAGTTTCAGGCAATGAGAAGGCCTTGAGGTTCCTATATGGACAAAAGGAAGAGGAGCTTAAGGACCTCCGGGCCGAATTGGCCAAGGCTCAGAAAATCGAGATCGAGCTAGATGAGTAGGTAACTATGATATTTACAAAGTATGGTATTGTTTCCCTGCTTCGAAGTCTAACAATTCGATATCTCTGCTGCAACAAAAGTTGGAGATGATTGGGCAGCTCCGGGGCAAGGTCGATCAAGTTAAGGCTGATTGCCATAGGTGAAAAAAGAACATGGATCAACTCGCTGCCGATAAGGAAGTTGTTACAATACAACTGACCTCGGCTAAAACTCAACTTCGAGATATTAAAGTGAAGGGTCTAGCCCTGGCCAGGAAAATCATAGAGTTAGAGGCAGAGCTAGCTAGAGCCTGTGCTAAAGCTGCACAAGCTAAGGCTAACACTGAGAAAATAAAGGCCACAACTGATAAGATCATTATCGTGTACTTAAAAGATGTCGCAGCTAATCAAGCGGAGCTGAGAGAGGCCTCCGATTGGGGAAAATGGATTAATGATTTAGCCAAGTACCAAGCCTGGAGGGATACTCTCAATGAAATCCACGCCCGAGGGTTCGACCTCATTGAAGAGATCGCCAAAGCAAAGGTGCAAGAAACCAATGCCAGGTTTCTAGTCTCATCAGAAGATGAAGATGCTACGAGAGGCTTCGAAGGCGAGGAAGGTGAGGAATATGTTCCGGAGGATGAGGAGGCTCTCAAGGATTAGTTTCTCTTTTTCCTCCTTTTTTTTGTGTAAGGGACCTTTGTGGGCATTGTAAATATACTTTTTGTAAAACATCATTTGTGAATATAAAAAACCTTTTTGCTCTATCCTCAACTTCTATTTAGTTTCATTTTGTTCTTATTTGTGGAAAATTTGATTATATAACTCAAATGAGCAGTTCGAGTACCGATTCGGACATAGAACATCATAGATCTTAGGTTTTTATCGATCAATATAACACCCCTTAAGGTTTTGTTAATCCTCAAGCTAAGTTTAGATCGATTTGGTGTAAGCTCGAGATGTCGGGACTCTTGAGTCCGAATTAAGTGACAATGAGGTCTCGAACTCTATATGCTTTGGGTAGGCTCCTCTTAGATCGGCCCTTGAGCTCTTTTTTATCTGCCCTTAGGCTCTGTAAGTTAGGCCAATTCAGCCTCTAGAGTGGCAATATAAATTTTCCCTCTTTTTAGCTAAAAGACTTAGTGAAAGTTTTAATTATACCTTAGCATTTATTTTTTGTACCCATTGGGTTTATCAAAGATTTGACGGATCAGAACCTTATTGATAATTTGTTTGCATAAACATAATCAAATACCTCTTGAGGTTTTCTCGAAGGCTGATATTATTGAATCCTTCAAATTATTCGAGGGCTGAATTTATCAAAGCCCTTTATATTTTGCTTTTGCCTAGGGTAGCCTAATGTAACCGATACTTTCAAAGTGTTTGAAGTACTTTAATTTTATAGTGGAAGTCGGACGTCTCCGAGCCGCATTATTTCGACTGTAGCCTTTTTATAGGAGCGTAGTCTTTAATATGGTTGTAGCCTTCGGATATGTCACTTGGACTTATTTACCGATAACCTTTTGAACTTGTTCGAAAAGTTAGTCCCCATATATATTACCCTTGGCCTTTGTTTGGGGGGGGGTGCCTCTTTGAGGTCTTATGAGTCCGAGTTTTTGATGACTCGGGTGTGCTGACTGTCGATGACAGTCCCCGAGTATTTTGGGGTTACATTCCTGCTTTGCCTCTTGAGCCATTTCCCGTAAGATTTTAAGTGTAGAGCTTGTATAATAGTAGATTTTCTTTAAGACACAAAGTGTTTTTTGATATAAATAGTATGTCTCTTCAAATAACTGATACATGCGTACATGTTTTACCATTGGGGTTTGACTATTCTATATGGACACAGTTCATCTGACCATTTGGCCTATTACAAAGTTTTTCTACCGAGGCTCTTTTAGGCGTGAAGTATTTTCCTCGAAAATTGTTTACCTTGAAAATGGTAATTACAATTAGATTTGATTTTGTGGTTCTAAAAATACGTAATCTATTTTTATGCTAGTCATTGTCACGCCCCCTATTTCCTCGCGGAGTCCGGGATTCAACATTCATTGGAAACAACTCATTTCCTTTTGGGAATTAGGTATTTGAAGAGTCGCCACCTAACGGATTAAGGTGCATTAGGGAACCTAGAGCAGTTAATTCATGTAACTAGTTTGCATTACCAGAGATTAGGGTAAGGGCTCGAAATAACCTTGAGGGGAAGGTGTGAGGCACCCCTCACGGTCCACAACGGTGGGTACCGGCCGAACTCTATTACATGAATTAGTCATTTAAAAAGTAAGCAGTCTAGGCACACATTTGCAAATAAAGGGAGTTTAGGTAGTCTGGGCACACATATGTAAATAGAGGAAGGGAGTCCTGAGTTGGTTAGCCTATAGGATAACATCTGTACAATACCCGGTAAGTCTTCCTCAAATAGAGCGGTTACACGTGTCATTAGAGGACATGTCATCATATCCTTTTACTACCAATTACCCTCCCCTTAGCGGTATAAGCAATTTTTAATTAAGGAACTATAAGCGTGCTTTACCCATCCCTTCCTTGTGGTCCTGGAGGTGTTTAGGGCTTCTAATTTTAGTTAGTTCTAGACTTTCTAAAGGTGTCTAAAAGGTAAAATCTAAGCGACAACAAAGAACATATAAGACTATCAAATAGAGAAATAGTTAAGGGGGCTCATATTTACCTCCACACATAAACAAATAAGCAGCACGTCCTAAACACAAATTTCAGGTAATTTTAGAGAAGTCCTAGAACAGGGTATCTAAATGAGCAACACAAACATAGAATATGCAGCATTGTTTCAAAGCGAGGTGATATAAACCTAATCAATTCGCCTACTGATTTTAAAACATGTTGAACCCGGACAGTTTCATATGTAGACAGAGCATAAGTTCAAAATTTTATAAGACCATTTAATTGCCTAAGGCTTGCCTAGCCATGGGCCTATGATACCCTATAAACACACAATCGTAATTCTGGGTATTAGTTAAAACAACTTGAGTTTTATTGAATCCTATAGGTATGTCGGTCTCATGCTGATTGTTACAAGAGTTGATTTCATGCGCATTTGTACTAGAACATGATGTCTATGTGTTGGGGCTATTTTTAAACCTCTTTAGAGACATGATTCAAAGCAGATGCAAATACAGTCCTAAAACAAGATTTCTAATGCATAGAGAGATGGTCTTTTATAAGCGTGATTACAGCAGTGGCTTAACCAAAGGATTTCCAGGCGATGACAACTTATGCAGAATCAGAAATGAAGTGATGAACTATAACATGTTTTCTAATATGCAAAGGCAGTAAACATGAGTATCCTAAGGCAGAATTTCAAATGCACATAACACAGACCTATGACGTGTTTCTAATACAAGTAACATAGAATATAGATCTAAAGCATGATTCCTATTGAAAGTCAACATAATATAAACCTAAAGCATGATTTCTACTGCAAATCAACATATATACAAACCTAGGGCATGATTTCTACCCAGTTTCCCCCATAAAATTATATAGGAACTGTCCCCTTATACTAATTACCCCAATATCTATTTACAAAAAATATTATTACAGGCCAGGATCGAATGAATTACATAAATAAATGTAAACTATACTATAGGGAGCCTGAATTAGGCCCAAAGTAAACCTGGGGATGCCAGGCCTTTAAAAACAGTCTCAGATGCCAAGAATCTCATAGACAATAGTGTGTCCTAGTATGTCAGAGTTTCCTAAGTACCTCAGGGATCACGGGCAATGCTCACACCAAGACCTTTTCTCAAATAGGGATTGATTATGTGCAGTATGGAAGGACCAGCCCCAGTGTGCCAGAGTTCGGAGGAATCTCATGGATTCCTAGGCAGTACACACACTGGAGGGGCATAACCTAATAGTTTAAGAGTAAAGTGAGAGTGCTTGACATAGTTCTGAAAGACTTAGTAAAAATAGTGTACGGATAACCTTCAAGTGTGAAAAGGTTTTCAGGAGTAGAAATAGTTTTAAAGAACTACTAAGAGTGGAAAAATAGTTTTGAAATCAATTGAGAAGAGCCAACATACAATCACGTAGACTTAGAAAGCCCAAAATTACAAACACTTAATAGGCAGCTTTATACACGGGGATAAAGGGGGTTGGGAACACATAAAGTTCACATTAGGGGGTACATGAACATGGTACGGGGGAGGCATATAGACAACATATGCATAAAACACTTAGGAGTCTTAGAGACTTAAAAAGTTAGCCATGATAATAGGCAATTCATACATAGGGTAAGGATGTAGCAAAATCATGTTGAAGACAAGGGTGTATTTGATAAAATTGGACATATAATTAGGGTCAATCGAATGCATTAGGAGACTAAGTAACTAACATGATCATACCAGTTGGGGGGGGGGGTAAGTAGGGACTAAGTAAACATGCTGGAAAAGTATCAAATAACCAAGTGAATTTTAGACATACTGATTATACATGAAACAAGAGAAGACATAATTTAGACATGATGCATAAAGTAGTAAACAGGGAAACAAATTGGATACATAGCCAACTGAACTAGTGCAGGAATGGAACACATGGAGTTTGAGTTTCAAAATTTAACTAGAGAAATACCAGTTAAAGAAGAAAGTGTAGAATGTAAAGCAGGTGTAGTTCCAATGTCTAGCCCTAGTTTTCAATCGGATAGTTTAAGAGTTATCACAAATAGCAGAGAAAGAAGAGAGAGTTTGAGTGTGAGTATGTGTTCTAAACTTAGTGTTCATGTTTTGAGAGGTAAAAAAGAGTGCTTATATATCAGTTCAAGAGTAGAGCAATAAGGTAAAGGAATCAAAAACCAGTAATAAAGGGGTCGTAGAATCCAATCATACAAAAGAGTTCAGCACATACCTCCCTTAATTAAGGGCAATCAGCCAAACGATAATAGAAGGGATTAATTAAGGCAAGGGGTTCAAACCAAATAAGGGAGCTCAGAATAGACTCATTGATCAGACAGTAATACAGGGGCTTAATTAAGGAAAAAACCCTAATCGTGCCTTGTAAATAATCATCAAAGATCCATAATTATACAGAAAATGAAATAAGGCATGAATGACCAAATTAAGATCATAAACAAGGAAACAATCAAGAATTATGCACATGAATCTCTAATCAGAGCAAATTAATGATCGAGGCCAACCCTGCACTACTATTAAGTAGCGAGAGAGGTCGAAGCAGCTTTTACCGGATTAAGGTTGGGATCGATTTCCACATGGAGCTAGATATTGGAGTCGAGTGTCTATCTAAAGTGGCGTTGTGTATTTGCTCTTAATTGCACTTCTACACAGTTTTGGTTTTGATTATGATTCTAATTTTATAAAACTACAATGCTCAATTAAACTAAAGTAAGCTAAAGTTAAACTATTGCGAGTTGTGAAAATGATTAAAAGGCACTAGGGTAGTGACTTCCGCCTAGGTGGTCAACTGACGGATTCTTGAGTCTAAAGCTAGATTGTCACATTTGCGGAATATGATATAACCATTGCTCGATTCTACTCAGTCTATACCTCTCGGTAGATCAAGTGATTTTGCCTAAATTAACTTTTTCAAGACCAGTCAGGTATGCAAATTTGCACGAGCAATCAGGGTTCAAGTCGGGTATTACTATCTCTAGGTTTAACACTTCAATTGGGGCTATCAATTTCTTGAGTACGCCCCAATTCTTTGTTGGACCAATTTCAGAGACTTAGGCTCTCTTTCTCAAGAAGAACCAAAATCAACTAAACAAAAACTAGTGTTTGCAACCACTAATTCAGCAATTAAACATAAAAGTAGTCCAAATATCAAACAACCATAGTCAATCAAGCCCTAAAACCCAAGACCTATCAATTACCCACACTAGGGTTGAGCCACAACACTAGCTTATGGGTCGAGCTACTCATAATTAGAGAAGAAAACAAAACAATAGATGAAGAAAAACTCATATTAATTAATTGCTAAATTAAACTTGAAGATTCAATATTGAACACAGCTAAAATTACTCAAAACAACTAAAATATTTGAAGTCACGAGCGTAGACTCCAGTACTAACTATCTGCCTGATCTAAAAATGGAAAATAAGCTATTCATACTAAGCTGACAAATCTAGACAAAAATACCCCCGCGGGGTTAGTGCGGACCGCACAATATCATGTGCGTCCGCACTAGGGCTCTGACTTGAATAAACGACTCTCTGAACTTGGGCAATGCTGATCGCACAGAATCGAGTGCAGCCGTGGTGGCTTCTAGTGCGGTCCGCATGAAATGGAGCGCAGATCGCATTGGTCTTCAAACCTGGACTTGGCAATTCTCTGAACCTTCTCTCTGCGGACCGCACTAAATGGAGTGCGACTACATTGATCCTAGTGCGGACAGTACATAACCTCGTGCGGCCGCATTGCCTTTTTGTCTGAATAGCAGCCTCTTTGAACCTCACTTGTGCGGACCACACAGAATGGTGTGCGTCCGCATTGGCCCTTTTTTGCCTGAGCTTTGTCTTGTCTTGGTACTTGCACAAGTTTCACTCCTTTTTGAGTTGATCTTTGACATCTTGTCACCTTGTTGATCAAACCTGTAATCAAGCGCAATTTGTGAGACTTTGGGGACTATTTTTGTATGTATTTCTAATCAAAACATATGCAATAAGGAGTATATAATGTATCAAAATCCCTAGTTATCAACTCTCCCAAACTTAAGCTTTTGCTTGTCCTCAAGCAAACAAAATAAGACCCACCACTTAAGAGAAAATCCTAGAAAATTTAGCTGTCCTAAAGTGATCTCATCTAGCATTAATTGGGTCTAACAATTGCCCTCAATACAAATGAATCATTAACAACATTTACTCTTTTAAACACCATGGATTAAGTGCGACACAAGAGCATCAAGAGTTGGCTCATATCAAAGAACTCCTTCCATTAATTTAGTCAATGTGGAACCCAAACTCACACATCCTCAATTTTCCCTAAGCAAACCTCACCTTTAGAATAGTGGAACTCATAATGAGGTTAATGGAAATTCACTCATCTCTCAAAAAGAAAAGTCACAAGTCCGGGTCTAAGTACCATATGCTTGTCACTTATGCAAGTCACCATTAATATAAGTTTTATTCAACTAGAGACCATATAGGGCTTGTGGTTCCGGGTAGGCAATGTTTGGTCTAAGTAGGTTCCATCTTCCCTTAAGCACTTCTTTTGTTTCATTTTGGCACAGATTCACTTGACTCTTTGAGTCTTTTCACTTCTTTCAAGTGGTTAGAGAGACACGCTGTTACTCTTTCTTATACATTTCAAATCTTTCCTCCTTTCTTAATTTTTCACACCTTTCATTCTTTGCTTTTCTTGTATCCCTTTTATTCATTTCTACATTGAGTATTCTTTTTGTCTTTTTGCTTTTCTTTATTTTTCATTGACTTTACGTTTCTTCATTTTGTACCTTTTTACCACTTTGATGCAATCCTCATCTCTCCCCTCAAACTTATACTTTTGCCATGTGCTAAGGAAAGATCGGGTACCAAGAGAAGGTATCTGTTAGAACAGGTAAAGGCTTGTATCATGGTTCTTGAATGAAAAAGGTTTAAGGCTCAAAAGGGTTGACTAGGGATTTTATCTTTGGTAGGCTATGGAAGTGTTCAAGCTATCATTTGGATTAAGGAGAGCCTATAATCATGTATCAAGTCAAAATTCACTTAGGATTTCGCTTCACAAACATTCAAGGCAAGTTCTAGACCACTGGCACGGAACTTGGACTTGCAATGCTATTTCTAACCACACAAGCTATGGGATTGCTAAAGACACAGAGTCGGGGGCCCACAACGATCTTAGATAATATTTGTTCACAATGGTCCAGAAAAACCACTTGATGATTATCGGTCAACACAAGAGTCTCAAAGTCACGACTTTCACCATCCTGAACAAAACAATTTGTTTTTGACCATGAGATCAAAGGCAAATGTGGTAGGCCCAAGTGAAGTTTTTCTTAAGGCACCCTTACCACTAATAGCAAAAAGAAAGACGGACTCAAACCCTTAAGAAGTTTGTCACGCCATCCATCATTGAGAAGAGCCACCCGATTCACACAAACTCTACCTTTGGAAAGAACTGTGGCATTAAGAAAACCAAAGGCTTATTGCAAATGCTTAAAACAAGAAGCTACGAACATAAATAAGAAGCTATGGAAAAGAAAATGAGGAAAGTAGAATAAATATGTACAAGAGGGGATTTTAATTGAATATACAATACGAGGATGAATATATACAATGTAACATTCTTTTATATACAGACCCAAAATGAAAAGTATGAAAAATGCAATGAAGTACCAAAATTATATACATACCAAAGATGAAAAATAAATAACGCATAAAATATGTCAAATATATACAATCATCCAACAAATTAATGTAGGGCCTACCCCCTCAAATGAAAGCTGGCATTGTCCTCAATGCCAACTAATCAAAATAAGCATCAAAATAAAGGGAAGTGGATACAGAAACTCCCTATGGCTCATCTGTCTGCATGGGATCCTGAGTGGTCCCTGGGTCCTTAATATGCTCGGGAACCTCAGACGGGTTCCCTTTGACCTGCTGCTCTGCTGCTGAGACCCGGGCCTGGACCTGTACAGGCTCTTGAGCTGCATTCTATGGCTGACTGAAGGAGGTCTCCGGTGGTCTGCCAACTGGATGACTGCATTATCTACTCGGGGAATCATCCTCTTCTTCTTGGGAGGCCTCTGGGACTGGTCTAGCTGGGTATGGGTTGCTGGCATAAGGTCCTGGAACAATAAATCCAAAGGCAGATGATCTGCCTTCAACCTATCAACCTCAACCCTTAACTCTTTTACGGACTCCTTGGAAGCCCGCATCTTTATCATCACTTTGGCCTCCCTAGCAAGCTCCTTGAGAGCTTTCCCATGGGAATTTACAGCTTTTGTAAGCACTTTCTGCGTATCAAAGATCTTCTTTTGGTTTTCTAGAATCTCCTTAAGGGCATCCTCAATAGACTGTGGGACCTACGGAGGTGGAGGTGACGACTGAGAAGCTACTGTAGTGGTGAGGACAGACAACATGGATGAAGCTTTCTACATCCAGTTGTTGATGCTGAGAAAAGCCTAGCCAAGTCGGTGTGCAGTCACTGGGTAGGCTCGGGAAGAGAGTATATTTAGATCTACTGAAATGGATGGACCAGGGGGAATATCTGCTGAGGTGAAAGAATGCTGAGTATGAGCCATTACCAGAACTGGCTCTTCAGACTGGCCAGTTAGAGCAGTGGTTGTTTCATTATAGTTCTTGCTTTTTGGGTTGTCATCACCCTGCATGCTATACCATGAGAACGAGGCCTTTGCTTTTACCTTGATATCAAATGGCCTCTTTTCAACCTTGAGGTCCCTGAAGTACATGGTCAAGAAGCTAGGGAAGGGGTAATTTTTGTCACCCTCACTGACTACCTGTGTGATTACCTGAGACATTACATTCCCAACATTAATCGGGTACCCCGCCATGATCGATGCCACCAAAACTGCCCGATGAAGAGGGAGGGAGTTTTCATAAGTAGTGGGGTCCAATCTGCTGCACACAAATGTTTCCCACCCCTTGGACTCAAAGTTTAAACTTTTTCTCAGAATTTTTACTCCCGCATATAGCAATTGGGGGTGGTTCCTAGGATTGCCAGATACTGTGCTAACCAAGGATGGACCTCTTCACCTAATGCCATCATCGCAAAGTATAGAAACTCATCCTCTTCATCGAAACCCCAGTAGTCATTTATTGACTTTCCGTCAAACAACACTTTTAAATTTCGCACCTTGGTCACTTTGGTGCCCTTTTTGATGTGGGCAGCATTGGTATAAAATCCCTTGACCAAGTACTCGTTAGCATCCACACAGTCCCCCAAGAAGTTTGCCCAACCTATTGTCTCCCTAAATTGCCTTCTCATATTGGGGTTGTGAGGCAATAGGTCTCTATCAGCAAAGCTCCTCTCCGGGATCAAGTTCCTCACCGGCCACCATTCTTTGAATTTATGGTAAGCCACCTCACTTATAAAACCGGTCTTTCCACACCTCCGATTTTCTTGTTCTAGTAACACCTCCCACCTAAGGCTTGCCCCCTTCTCCTACTACCTCTTCTCCCCCTACTTCCTCATCTTCTCCTACTGCACCATCCCCGGATAATGAAGTTGTGGGAGAGGTGGATTATTCATCCCCACTACCTTCAACTGAGCCCTCAAATGACCCAGAAGGTATATTAACTGAAGCTTGGGTAGTGGGGGATGTTGGAGGAGTGTCTCTTAGTCGGTTTCTCTCTGGCCATTCAAGGAAAAATTCTGGCACGGAGTCTGAAGATACCTCATAGGAATGATCGTACTCACTCCCCGACTGATGAATAGCCCTATCAGTAGCTTTGATGATCTTCCTTGTATTTTAATGTTTTGTCGGGCTTAGGGAGTTAGTCTTAGCATCTTATATTTCCCTCCCCGGGAGGACTCTCTTCTGCCGAGTTGTTTAGAACCATTGCTTCTTTGTTTCACCATTTTCTGCACACAACATCTATTAGACTTGTTAGTATCAGTAGAAGCTATTAAGTTCACAGTTGCAGAAAAGAAAAAGTTGCAGACAGTTGCAGGTGTTACATAGTGCGGACCGCACAAAATGAAGTGTGGCCGCACAGAGGCCAGTGCGGACCGCAAAAAATGGTAATGCGGTCCGCACAGAGGTGGGGTTTTGAATACCCACTCTCTAAATCTATGCATTGTGGACCGCACAAGGACAATGCGGACCGCACAAAATGGCAATGCGGTCCGCACAGAGGTGGGGTTCAGACTACCCACTCTCTGAATAATTACTCAACGGGCCGCACAAAGTGGCAATACGTTCCACATTGAGGCACCGCGGACTACACAAAATGCAAAGCGGTTGCGGTCCTCAATGAACAAGTTAAAATCTTTCAGCAATGCGGTCCGCAAAAAATGTCATTGTAGACCGCACAAGGGCATTGTGGACCACACAATATCCACCGCGGTCCGCACAGAGTGACAAGTCATAACACTTAACTTAGGGTTCAAGATATTTTGATTTTCAGTCCAATCTAACACCGAAGTGTTTGCCCAGTGACTTTGACTACCTAAATCTAGTTTTAACAAGAATTTGACTACCCTAAGCTTCTAAATTAATAGAAATACGGGAAGAAAAAGAGAGAAGCGAAGAAAACAAAAATTAAAAGTAATCAATAAAATCAAACAATAAAAGAGAAGTAAAAATTACCAGATGTAAGAGTTATTGATGATTAATCGAGGAAATGCAGATGAATTTGTGCAAGACTAGGGATGAATAGTGATTTTACGTGGTATGAGAGCAAGAGTTTCAAAATGAACTACGGTCCACACCACATAGTGTAATTCAAAGTTTGAGAAGGCAACCACTGCGGTCCGCACAAAATGGAATGTTGCCGCAGTGGTCCACCGTGGACAGCACAAAATGTAATGCGGCCGCGGTGGAAAACTTTAGAGAGCTGATATTTTCATCCTTCATCGGTGCGGTCTGCACTAAATATAGTGTGTTCGCATTGAAACTTTAGAGATTTGAACAATTTTTTCCACTATGTCCTACATTGCATCAACACAATCCTGTAACATCTCACAACCAGTTAGTCTAAAAATAAATCCTATACTATAATGAAAATCAAAGAAAAACAAGAAGAAAAACACATGGGTTGCCTTCCAAGAAGCGCCTGATTTAACGTTGTGGCACGGCGCAAGTTACCATCAAACCATTTGAGATAAAGAAGAGCCACCACATGGTTGTCATCAATTCTTCCCAAGTAGTGCTTGACCCTATGCCCATTCACTCTAAAAACTTCCCCACTTTTGTTTTTTAAATCAAAAACACCAAACGGGGTCACACACACCACTTCAAACGGTCCGCTCCATTTTGACTTGAGCATTCCTGGGAACAAACATAGCCAAGAGTTGAATAAGAGCACCAAATCCCCCACCTTGAACTCCTTGCCCCGAGTATATTTGTCGTGAAGGTATTTCGTTTTATCCTTGTACAGGGACGAACTAGAGTAGGCATGGAATCTAAATTTATCAAGTTCATTGAGTTGCTCCACCCGAAGATTAGCATCTACATCCCAATCAAGGTTCAACTTCCTCAAGGCCCACATGGCCTTATGCTCTAACTCAATCGGTAAATGGGAAGCTTTTCCGAACACCAACCGATACGGAGACATACCAATTGGAGTTTTGTAAGCAGTCATATACGCCCATAGAGCATCATCCAACTTCTTAGACCAATCTATTCTATTTGCATTGACCATTTTAGACAGAATATTCTTGATTGGCCTGTTTGAGACTTCAACTTGGTCACTCGCCTGAGGATGATAAGGAGTAGACACTTTGTGGTTGACACCATATTTTGAGCAAGGTGTCAAAAGCTCTATTGCAACATTGCGACCCCCATCACTTATGATTGCACGAGGAGTGCCAAACCTTGTAAAAATGCTTTTTTTTGAGAAATGCAACCACGCTTCTAGCTTCATTATTAGGGAAAAGCCATGACCTCGACCCATTTTGAAACATAGTCAACCGCCACTAGAATGTAGGTGTTCCCATACGAGCTAACGAACGGGACCATTAAATCAATGCCCCATACATCAAAGATCTCAACCGCAAGAATGGTATTGAGAGGCATCTCATCTTTCTTCGAAATTCCACCCGCTCTTTGACATTCGTCACACCTCTTCACAAGATCACTCGCATCTTTGTACAAAGTTGGCCAATAAAACCCACAACTAAGAACTTTGGAAGCAGTCCTCGCCACACCATGATGGCCACCATAGGGAGAGGAATGACAAGCCTCCAATATACTCAATTTCTCTTCCTCCAGGACACACCTTTGAATCACACCATACGTGCAAATCTTGAACAAATACGGCTCATCCCAATAAAAATCCAAACTATCCCGTTTGAGCTGCTTCCTTTAGTTAGAAGAGAGCTTACACGGGATGATGCCAGTCACAAGGTAATTAAAAACATCCGCAAACCACTACATATCACTCATTGACACAGAATGTAGCTGCTCATCGGGAAATACATCCTTGATCTCTAGGCCATCACATGGCTTTCTTTCCTCCTCCAAGTAGGACAAGTGGTCCGCCACCTAGTTTTCACTACCCTTCCGGTCCACAATTTCTTAATCAAACTCTTGAAGTAATAAGACCTATCGCATCAGCCTAGCTTTGGAGTATTTATTTGTCATTAAGTACCTAAGGGTTGATGATCGGTGTGCACTATGATCTTGGCTCCCATAAGATACGGCTGAAACTTCTCCATTGCATAGCCAACAACTCTTTCTCAGTTACCATGTAGTTTTTTTAAGCATCATTCATTGTCTTGCTCGCGTAGTACACTGGATGAAACATTTTGTTGACTTTTTTTCCCAAAACTAGCCCAACCGCAACATCACTCGCATCGCTCATGAGCTCGAAAGGAAAACTCCAATTTGGTGCGGTAATGATAGGGGTGGTGGTCAACTTAAGCTTGAGAAGTTCAAATTCTTGCATACATCCCTCATCGAACACGAACTTGGCATCCTTTTCTAGTAGCTTTCACAAAGGGTTCACTACCTTCAAAAAATCTTTTATGAATCTCTGGTAGAACATAGAATGCCCAAGAAAACTCCTAACCCCCTTGACATAAGTGGGGGGAGGAAGCCTTGAAATCACCTATATTTTGGCCTTATCAACTTCTATGCTATGCTTTGAAATTTTATGCCCCAACACTGTGCCCTCCTCAACCATGAAGTGGAATTTTTCCCAATTGAGTACAAGATTGGTGTCTTCACAACGGGCCAACACTCTATCCAGATTTTTCAAACATTCCTCAAATGAATCACCCACTACACTAAAGTCGTCCATGAGCACCTCCAAAATAGCTTCCACCATATCGGTGAAAATGGCCATCATACACCGTTGGAATGTCGTTGGTGCATTACACAACCCAAAAGCATCCGAAAAAAAGCAAAGGTGCCATATGGACAAGTAAATGTGGTCTTCTCCTGATCCTTCGAAGCGATTAAGATTTGGTTGTACCCAGAATATCCGTCCAATAAATAATAGAAGGCACGCCCAACAAGACGATCAAGGAAAGGCAATGGGAAGTGACCCTTGCGGGTCGCCTTGTTCAGCTTGCGGTAATCCATGCACACCCTCCATCCGATAACTGTCCGGGTAGGAATTAGTTTATTGTTATCATTGGTTACCATGGTCATACCACCTTTCTTCAACATACACTGCACCGGTGAAGTCCACGAGCTTTTAGAGATATATAGGGTACACAATCCCGGCATCTAACCACTTGATCACTTCATTTTTCACAACTTCTTGCATTTCCTCATTTAACCTCCTTTGATGTTCCAAGGAGGGTTTTGCATCATCTTCAAGAATAATCTTGTGCATACAGAATGCGGGGCTTATTCCCCGAATATCAGCTAAAGTCCATCCAATTGCCTTCTCTCACGTTTTGAGCACCGCCAATGTGGCATCTACCTGCATGTTAGTAAGACAAGAGGAAAGAATAACTGGTAAAGTTGAACTAGGGCCTAAGAATTCATACATTAGGTGTGGAGGCAATGGCTTCAACTCCAACACCGGAGGTTCCTCAATTGAAGGCTTTGTTGGAGGTGTCTTTCCATTTTAAAGATCCAAGGAGAGTTTCCTAGGCTCAAGAATAAGAGCCCATTCCATGTAAAGCATTCACACACTCCACTCAGCCCTCATCATCACTGACATCAAGGTTTAACAATACGACCTCCCGAGGGTCTTCCACATTGATCATTGCGCTAGTATCATCAATTATCACAGTCATTTCAAGATCCACAAATGAGCATACTTCAGTACAATCGGGCTGCTTTATTGACTTGCACACATGAAAGACTACCTTTTGATCACCCACCCTAAAAGTTAGTTCCCCTGCTTCCATATCCACTAGAGCCTTCCCCATAGCAAGGAAAGTTCTCCCCAATATGATCGAGACTTCATAGTCTACCTCACAATCCAAGATCACAAAATCAGCTGGCAAGATATATTTGTCCACCTGGACAAGCACATCATCAACAATACCCAATGGTCGCTTCATTGATGTATCCTCCATTTGTAATATCATGGAATTTGGCCTCGGTGGAACAATAACCAAAGTCTTGAAAACTGAGTAGGGCATCAAGTTAATGTTTGCCCCTAAATCACATAAAGCTTTACCAAAGTCTGCATTTCCAATAGTGCAAGGTATAGTGAAAGCACCGCGATCCTCTAACTTTGGAGCCACTATAGCATTAACTTGGTGGGTCATGTTGATAGTTTCACAGTCCATGGATCTTTTCTTTGTCACCAAATCTTTCATGAATTTAGCATAGCTAGGCATTTTCTCCAAAGCCTCCACCAAATGCACATTGATGGATAAGCTCTTCATCATGTCAATGAACTTTTTGAACTGATTCTCATTTTTCTACTTGGCTAGCCTTTGAGGATAAGGTGGAGGTGGCCTAGGCAAGGGTGCCTTGGATTTTTGCACAACCGGCTCCGGCATGTCTATTACGTTTTCCCTAGACGGGTTCATTTCATTTTATGTTTCCACCTCGGCATCTTGAATATCAATTCTCACTTCTTTGTTCACATTCTCATCAACCACATTCTCAACCACCAAAAGAACTTCAGCTTCTTGCAACTCAACTTCATCACCCAAAACTTGCATTTTTTTGGAGGCTTTCACATCAGCGCCTCATCCACTCCTAGTAGTTACTGCCATAACATGATTGCTCCCACCCTCCGGGTTCACTACCGTATCACTTGGTAGAAAACCTTTATGGCGTGTATTCAAGGACTAAGAGATTTGGCATAGATGTACCTCCAAATTTCCAATGGAAGTATTGTGAGAAGATTACTGAGCATCCGAATTCGCATTCTTCTTCATCATTTGTTCGAACATCATTTCAATTATATCCATATCATTACTAAAAGAACTAGGACCCTAGGATGGAAAAAGTGTTAGATTGCTCGGTTGTTGGTACATTGGGGGTCTTTGAAAACCTTGCCCCTAATTTCCCTGGTTGTTATTCCATCCACCCTGGTTGTTGTTGTTGCCCCAGTTTCCTTGATTACTCCAACTGTGGGTTTGATTGGCCCAGTTTGGATTTTGATTATTGTTTCCCCAATTGTTGTTCCTTTGTTGGTGATTGTTCCAATTGTTATTTCCTTGTTGTTGATCACCCCAATTGCCTTGGGATCTCCATTGTTACTGTTGGTTGGAAGAATTGCCTCTTTCACCTTGGTAATTATTCACATATTGTACCGCTTCATTTTGCCCATCATATCGATCATCTTGAAATCCACTATCATCATTGTCAAATTGATCTGAATTCCCTTGGTTGTGTTGACCTCTTTTTCTTCTTTGGTTCACTATCATGTTAACACCCTCCATCGCATTCACTTGGCGAGGATTTTGGACTTGTTGCAACTGTTCCTTTGCTAGGTTGTTCATGGTTGTTGTCAACTTAGCTATTGCCTACCCATGATCATGTAATTCTTTATGCAAATGAGTGACTGTAGGGTTACCCTGGGGCACATTGGCTCTACTTTGACAAGCAGAGGACGTGTCAGCCATCTCATCAAGAATGGCACAAGCTTCATCATACGTCAGTTTCATGAAATTATCCCCAGAAAGTTGATTCACTATGCCTTGATTTGTTGTGTTGATTACCCGATAGAAATTTTGTTGCAACATATTCTCTCTCATATCATTGTTGGGGAATTCTTTCACCATGCTTCTATATCTATCCCAAATCTCATGCAATGGTTCGGTGGGCTCTTACTTGAAAGCTAAGATCTCATCTCACAATGCTGCCATATGCCCCGGTGAGAAGAACTTTGCAATGAACTTGTCCGCCAACTCATCCCAAGTAGTGATGGAATGTTTGGGAAATCACTCAAGCCAATCTAAAGCCTTCCCTCTAAGTGAAAATGGGAAGAGTCTCAACTGGAGTGCATCCTCGAACACATTAATTTGCTTGCTTCCCCAATAGGTAACCACGAACCATTTGAGATATTTGTAAGCATTTTAAGTGGCAGTGCCCATGAAGTACCCACGCTGGTCCAGCAATGCCAACATCACATTAGTAATTTGGAAATTGCCCACCTGAATCCGGGGTGGGACAATTGCACTTGTATAGCCTTGGTTAGGGAGCACTTGAAGAATCATTCTTAGAGGTGGCGGGGGAGGGTCTGGAATATTCTCGTTAACATTGGCCTAGCAGCCTCTTTATTATCTTGGAGGTACAAGAGGCACCTCATCCTCTCCATTATCGTCAACCTC